>CAUYQU010082575.1:0-78547 GCA_963574635.1 Cheracebus regulus | reverse complement strand
GTTATTTTCATCCCCTATTCCTTCCTATCTCTATTGTTAAACACAATTATTGGCATAAAAGAGGTTTTTAATACCCATTTTTAGACTGTATTCTAGCCTGGGCAATAAAACAAGAATCCCATTCTCTCTCCCTCTTTCTCTCCCTCTTACTTTCTCTCTTTCATTCTTTTTTTTTTCTTTCTTTTGCTGTCTCTTTCTCCTTTTCTCTCTTTTTCTAAAATCTCTTCCTCTTTCTTTTTCATTCTTTTCTTTCTTTTGATGTTTCTTTCTTTCTCCTTTTCTCTCTTTTTCTAAAATCTCTTCCTCTTTCTCTCTTTCATTCTTTTATTCTAAAAATAAAATAAAATAAAATAAAATAAAATAAAATAAACATTAGGCTAAGTTAAACCAGACACCAAAGGCCACATATTCCATGATTCCATTTATGTGGAATGTCCACAATAGGCAAATTCATGGAGACAGCAGGTGTGTGCTTGGCAGGGGCTGGGTGGAGAGAATGGAAAGTGACTGCTTAATGAGTAGGGAATTTCCTTTCTGGGTGATGAAAAAGTTGTAGAATTAGCTAGTGGTAGTGTACAGTGTTGTGAATGTCCTTATAGTTCTCCTGAACTATAAACTTAAAATGACTGGTTTTATTATATATATATGACTATATGACCTATATATGACTATATATATGACTATATGACATATATATGACTATAATTTTTTTAAAAAGAGACATCGGAGGTGTTCCCGTGACCTGGCTGGTGTTTTGCCTTCAGTGAGTCTTGTTCATCTCTACCGTGCTGGTCGGTATGATAGGTGTGGCCCTTCTGGGGTCTTCCCTTTCCTCTACCTCTCCCATGTGTGTGCCCTTTGTCAGAGCAGTCTAGATAGACTGAGGGTCTTCAGCCAGTATCCCCAGAGCCCAGCACAGAAAATGCATTGAGAATGAGACAGCGAATGAGGTGGGGCTGCCTGGTCCTGGTCCTGCAGATGGGAGAGGTCAGGATGTCCTTGGGGTACCAGCTCATCTCACCTGCTCCGCGCCCCTTCACCACCCCTCTGGTTCTCATTTCCTGGCTCAGTATGGCTCAGAGCTTCTGTGCCTCATGTGCTCACAGCTTTTTAGCAGGATAATTGTCTCCTCTTTCATCACGACCCAAACACTTCCTTTGAGTCCGAAGATGAGTGTTTCCTGAAGCACCCAGGCGTTGGCATGGACACCCTCTTGACTGACCTGTTCAGCTGTGGGTGCCCTCAAGGCAGCTAAGGCTGCCCTGTGGACTCCTGTGGACTCCCACTCCCCCCACCTCAGCTGCAGCCCTTGGCCTCTCTTTCCACCCAGCCCTATGTTTCCCCTTCCCTTCCACAGGTGTGTCCCGAGACCTTGGCAACAGGCTCAGAGTGCACTTCCCAGGGAAGCCAGCCTGTGACGGGGCTCTCTACAGCTCCAGCCAGATCCCTGGAAGATTTCTTTCTCATGGAATGCTGGCCTGATGCCCATGGCCTCCCCAGACCCTTGCCCCACCCTCCAGGGCCCCCAGCTTCCCCGACACCTTCCTAAAGCCCCCTAGGGCTAAGCCCACCAATGTGAGCTACTGAGACCGGGAAAGCATCAACAAGGCAGTCCCAACTTGCAATAATTCTTTTCATGCTTTTGAGACAGGGTCTCATTCTGTCCCCCAGGCTGGAGGGCAGTGGTGTGACCATAGCTTACTACAACCTTGAACTCCTGGCTTCAAGCGATCCTCCAGCCTCTGCCTCCTAAAGTGTTGGGATTACAGGCATGAGCCTCCGTGCCAGGCCACTTGTGAGAATTCCTAAAAGAAACAGAGAATCACCAAGCTATTTATAGCTTTCAGAAGCCCTCCTCTCCAAATTGTGAACAAGCTGCAGAGGCTAAACAACAGGTTTTGTTTATTTGTGTTGTGCATGGAGGGGAACCTTGGTGACAAAGAAAGAACTAGAGCTGGAGGCTGCACACCATTGTCGCTGCAGCTTCTGTGGGGTGGCTTCATGGGTGCCACATGGCTGGGTGACCGTGTGGGGGTGCTGACAGCCTTTCTCAGGCGAGCAGGTCCATGTAGCAGACATTGATGACACACCCTTGTAGGCATGGGGGACGCACCAGGGAGCAAAGCATATTCCCTGCCCTCTAGGAGCTTGTGATCCACTGGAGTCACAACACCCCGGCTCACAGGGCTGCTGTGAGCACTCACATAGTTCAGTGCCCAGCACAGTGCCTGGCACATGGAGGTGATCATCAGGCATGGACGCTTTTAATCATTCATCCTCTCACTGTTCCTTGGAGGGCATAGGAGCTCCTCATCATCAACCACACTGCCCCTGGAGCTGAGAGTAGGCATAGGAGCTGGGATTTGGACCTGTGGCAAGGCCCAGGGATGCACCAGCCAGACTCACTGGAAGAATGAATGGAAAATGCTGTAGCAATAAACACACATAATTTAGTTTACAAACCATAGTCATATAAGGAAGAATGTGGAGCAAAAGAGATTGGGGGGAAGCTCAAAGTGCAGACTGTTTTCAGAGCCGCGTGATTGGTCTAAATGGATCCCCTTTCTGTCGTACTTAACATCGCCCACTTATCATTCCTGGGTCACGCTGACTTCGCTTTTAATTTAAAGTTTATTTTAAAGTGTTCACAAGTCATTACCAATAAATATGTTTTTGCTGTGCAAGATGTTAACACATTGATGTTTTTATGTCCTCTATTGGGAGCAAGATCAGGGACAGCTTTATCAGAAACTTGTAGGAGTTCCAGGCTGTGCAGAATCCAGAGCTTGGGCAGAAGGAGGCCTTCAGACGGAAATCTCACACCCCAATAACCTCCCCGGGGGGGGGGGGTCCTGCTCACCCAAAGTGAACTCTTCAAGCTTCTTGAGATTTCTACTGCTGGGGGCATGGCTCTTTGCATGATTGATTACTCGTAACACCTCTTTGGGGCATGCCTAGCTACAGCCTTGCCACTCTAAGTGTTGCCCATGGACACTTGTTAGAAATGCAGGCCCTGCAGGGTCCCCAGGGGATGCATACGTGCACTGCAGCGAGAGGCAGTGTGTTCATTTTTTCAAGCACCGTATGCATGTGAGCACTGTGATGCTGTTCCCTCCTACACCGGGGGAAGCAGGCTCCGCAGGCAGGATGACCCACCCAGAGTCGCACAGATAAGTAGGGCAGAACTGAGACTCACCCTGCTTCTCAGGTCTCCCTTCAACCCCAGTAAACCCTTCTTGTGGTTTCTACACACATGCTTAATCCTGTCATCCACCCAGAGGTACCATTATTACTACCCATTTTACAAATAAGCAAAGTAAGGCACAGAGAAGTAAGTAACTTGCATAAAGTTGCCGTACCTTGATTAGGTCTGATTTATTTGTGGAAACGACCATTAGGAATCCTAAGCATAGTAGGTGATCTGCAGGGCAGGGTATTCATATTCATCCTGGCACAGTGGAGGTCCCAAATCATGAAACCTGGGTTTGACTTCTACCTACACCATCAAGGGCTGAAAGCACAGATCACCTCATCTCTGAGGCCTCAGTTTTCCCATCAGCAGAATGGGGGGTTAGCAAATGCTATCTGGCAAAGCTGTGGTGATGATTAAATGAGGTAATAACTGCTGGAGTATATTGTAAACTCAAATGCTATGCACATGCTGGTTATTGGCTTTATTCTCCATGGACCCAGCACGATGGTGGAAGAGGAAGAAGCTTGGAGAACGGGGAAGTTGCAGTAGGAGGAACTTCAGGGTTGCCATGGGAACCAAAGCTCTGAGACTGATCAAGGCAGGAAATACCATCTGGTTTTAGACACCAAAAAGCTTCGACTGACAGTGGACTTATTTCTGTAAACAGCAGAATTAACATCATCCTCTAGCAGCAACGTCAACCCAGGCAATCTGGAGATCATTTGTCTTTCTCCTGATTTCCATGATCAGATCTGGACAAAGCGTGTCAGGAACTCCGTATTCATTGGCTGTCACTTCCAGAGAAATATGGACAAGTCACTTAAAAAGTCTGAGCTTAAACGGAAGAGAAACACCCAGCCTCTTCCCTTCCCAGGGTTTGCAAGCTCATGAGGAAAGCTCGAGGTGGTGCCCAGGGACAGCACTGGGGAGACCTGGGGTCCCAGTGGATGCTAAAGCTGGAAGGGCATTTAGAGAGCATCCCGCCTTTCCTCCATATGATGGGGGATAAACACCCAGAACCAGAAGGTGCTGGCCCAAGGTCACACAGCAGATCAGTGAGAAAACAAACTTGCACCTAAGTCTCTCAACCCTAAATGCACTGTTTTTCCACTCCACCAATCGCATCTTCCTTTGATATTTGTTCCAGCATTGTAATGATGCTCCCTGGGAAACATTAGATTTGGGATTTCTCTGGTTCCCCATGGGCTCTACAAGAGGAGAAGTGGAGTATTTCTTCAGTCCTATACCTCCCGGGGATTTCTCACAGGAACCCATCATTTATTTGTTGTTTTCTTTGGAGAAACAAAATTTCTGTTAACAACAGGAGACAAAATGGTTCAAGGTGAAATGTTAAGAATAAGAGGGCTATGCCTTAAGGTTTTCAAAATCTAGGGGAATATCCCTAGTTCAATGCAGCCCCCGGTTTGGCAAAGGTTTCATGGGGATGAGGACTTTTCTCACGGGGCTGCTAGGAATGATTTAAGCAGACAGCGTCGGTGGGAATGTTGGCTCAGGGTGACATCTGCTGTGCTGAGCCACCTTGCTTGCCCTCTCTGAGCCTGTTTTTTTCCCATGTGCACTGTAAGCCAGGTTTGATGTCACCATCTCTGAGGTTTCTTCCAGCTTTGACATTCTGTGACTTGATAATCATTTTCTAAGAAAGGAAAGGAGATTCATTGCTCCTGGAGTCATCTGATGCTTTGTTCACCCGCTGAGATGAACTTGAGAGGGATCAGCCCTGGGTCCTTCAGTGCTTGCCAACTGGGACCTGGGAGTTTCCTGTGAATGGAGCTCAGAGGGAATTGGTCTCTATCCAGTCTTAAGGGGAGAGCAACACCTGAGCCTGCCACCCCCAGTCATGACCTCAGGATCATTAGCCTGAGTTAACAGGTGACACCTGAGGGTAGCTGCCAGGTCACCTATCCTTTCATGCTATGTTTATTCTAAGTCACCCAACACGTCCTCGGACACCCAGGCTGTGCCCTCAACACCTCCATCAGGTGTCCACCAATGGGGTTCCAGGCAGCTTCATCTCCTGGGAGTGGAGTCAGGGGGCTGTGGAGCTGGACAATCTCCCAGCCTCCTAGGGCTCAGAGAAAGCCTCCCTCTTGGGCAATGTCCTTCCCTGTGTGTTGCTGAGGGCTGTGGCTGGGTCCTATTGTGTTAATGGGAAGCTATGTCTCTAGGGATCTCTCTCAACTTCTGCCCCTTGGGATAGGCAAGGTCCTCCTATCCCTTTTCCACTTGCTAGGAGCTATGGGAACCACTTCAGAGGTGTCTCAGGGGACCCTCTGAGCCTCTGCAGCTGGGTTTGGAGATCTCGGGGGTTGCCAGAGTGTGGAAAACCACCTCAGCTGATGGGAGGGAAGACCTGGAAAGCACTAGCTGAAATTTGTTTCTAATCTGGTTCCCAGGGCAGGAAAATGGGTTGTTTCAGTCTGAAAGAACTTGACAAATACAAAACATAAAAGCTAAGGTCCCCAAAGCAGAGAGCTCCATGTTTCCAATCCAGCTAAGGGAAGGAGCATAACAATCCTAGCTGTGTGAGCTTGAGGAAATTACTTAATCTCTCTGAACCTCTGGATCTCTCAGTCTTCCCGACAGTAATATGGGTATAATAAATTTATCCTTCTATGGTGGTTGTGAGGATTAAATGAGAAAAAGTATCCCCAGTGCCCAGCACTTAGTAGGTGCTTTAAAAAAATTGGAAAAGCTGTAAAGCACTTCCATTTCCACTCTCCAAGTGAAGCTTCTTAAGGAAAAGTGTATGTGGTAAGTTGCATTTCCCAGGCCAGGTGAAACTTCAGCTCCAACAGGTGTGATCACTTGTAGAAAGATCACAAGTCAGCTCCATGTTAGATTGGTGTCTGTCTGACAGCTGAGTTCAAAGCTCTTTCTGTCTTTCCACAACCATGATATGTATCACTTTCTGAATTTTTTTTTAATTAGAGGAATGAAAACAAACCTGAGGCATGTTTGTTCCCTTGAGACATGACACCTGAGGAAGGTGAGAAGGGCGAAATCCTCACATTCAACTTTTTACTTGCTTCCTTTTCTTGCGGTTTCGAGAGGCACCTGGTTTGGAAACCTGTTTTGTTTGATGCATCTTTGCTTCATATTCTTCCTTGCTGTTTTCACCTGTGGTGTTGTTTGTGCTGACAATGTTTATAGTATGTTCTCTGAGAAGTTAACACCCCAGAAAGTAAAGTCTTCTTTAGCAGTGAATACTCAGCCTGGGAAACACAGGTAGAGAACATCTCTATCTGAGAAAATAGCTTGAAGCTGGGTTGTGTAGAAGATCTGGAGAAGCAACTGAGCTTCTTCCCTCTACAGGTGTAGGATTATAGAATTGCAATCCAGGAAACCGGGGATGTGAGAGACTGGTAAGTGGAGCTAAACTTCTTAACAAGACACAAAATGCATGACGCCCTAAAGCAAATAATAATAAAATATTTGACTACATAAAAATTTAAAATTTACTTTTAAATGAAGGACACAATGTAAACCGATGGGGGAAGATATTTGCAGTATCTAAATCGGACAGGGGATCAATAAGGGATTAGTAGCTAGAAATATTTGCAAACCAGGAAAAGGTCATTGACAGAAACAGACACTTGAATATTTGACAAGCATAGGAAGAGATGCTCAGCCTTAGCAGCAACTGAGAGGCATGCACAGTACAGTAAGATCCACTGTATACTCATTAGTTTCAAAAGCTAGAAAGGTGGATAATGCTGCATGTTGGCAAAGATGTGGATCACGTTCACTGGCATGGCCATCTGGAAAGCACCCTGGCATATTTAAGGGAAGTTGGGTATGTGCCTGCCTGAGGTGCAGCCCCCCAGGCCTGTGTGCCCCAAGATGAGTCTTGCCCTCCTCCTGCTGTAGGCTGTGTCATGGGGATTGGTCCCTCCAGCCTGTGTTTCCCAGGCTTCTTTTCATCTGACTTCCACTGAGTGGCCCTGATGGGCTCTACTCTTCTTTATGGAAGAAGTCACTGTGTGCTAGGCACTGAAGATACTTCTTTTTCTCTCAGCACTGACTTGGGATAAGAACTGACTCACAAGTCTGGGACTTCCTATTCTACCAGCTTGCTCCCATCACAAGAAATAGGAGTTCGGCAGACTGTCAGAGGAAGTAAGAAGCCAGGGTGTTCTCCTCCTCCCTTGGCCTCAGGTGGCATCTCCAAGCAGCAGCTGCATCTCCAAAGGGCCAGCTGTGGCCAAACAGCTCAGCTGGGATTCCAACTTTACCAGCTAACCTCTCTCCTCTGTCCCTCCAGCCTGGGGAAGGGGACAGTTTCCTGCTGTTGCTGTTGTAGATAGCTGCCTCTTCCATCCTCTGAGTAACTAATTCCCTGCATTCAAGTCTCCCTGTGTTACATACTCAAGCAGTTTCTATTTTCTGTGAGACTGATGAATATACCTGTGATCCAGCAGTCCCAAGCCTGAATATATATCCTTCAGAGAAACTCTCCTGCAGGCCCCCAAGGAAAGATGTACAAGGACATTTACAGCATTGTTTGTGAAAATGGAGAGTTAGAGGTAGCATGGGCACTTACTGCTAGAGGAATGAATATTTTATAAGGATAGATAAATATGTGACATATATCCGGCATATTGGAGGAGTGACCACGCTGGAGGCTGGGAGAAGAATGGAAATTAGGGATGAAGGGGAAAACAAAAGGGAAAAGGGCCTTGACTGTATCTCTAACCAAAGAAGTGGTTCGCCTGGCCTCTGCAAATGAGGTTTAAAGCAATGTACACTCTATTCTCAAAGGATGGATGTGATAGCCCAGGCAGAGGGAATAACTTAAGAAAGGAACAGAGGCCTAGAAATGGTTTATCCAGGGAACAGCAAGAAGTAGGATGTGTCTGGGGCCTGGGGTCTGTGGCTGGAAAAGTGGGTTGTGGGAGGCTCTTGGGGCCTCAGGAACCTTATCAAGAATGCAGACTCAGCCCTATAAAATCACAAGATGACAGCCACACTCAAAGGAGCTGGAAGATCTGTTCAACCTCTCATGGTTAGAGATGGGGAAGCAGGTGCAGAGAGGGGCGGGGATTGGCACAAGGTCTTGTGGGACAAAACTGGTCCAGAGCTGGAATTTTGTGACTTTTGTTTAGGGAATTTCTTCTTCACCAAGCCCCCAACTCTGCTGAGAACTGTGCTGGTTCTGGAGACACAACCCCAGCCCTCAAGGAGCTCCACTCGTAGGAGACAAACAGACTCAGATAGCCCTGACTAGTGGTGAGATGTCTGTAACATTGGTGGCCCCTGCGAACTGTGTCTCCCTGCATCCATGCCGTTTTGAAGGCCAGAGGAAGAACTTTGAGCTGAGGCCAGCCCCAATTACAGTCATAAGCAAATAAAGTGGTGGTTATTCTAAGCCATAACATTTGGGGGTGGTTTGTTATGCCAGCAATAGATTACCAAAACATTCAGTGTCAAATGAAGATTGGGAGGAAAGCTGAAAAGGACACAGTACATGGAAGACCAGAGAGAGTGAGAGCAAATTGGACCCAGTGGATGCTGAGACCTGATAGGCATATAGGAGAAATTATAGAGAGTGTGGAAGATGAGTCTTGGGTATTGCCAATGTGTCTCAACAGATCTCTGAGGACCTACTATATTCCAGGCCTTGGATGGGCTTAAGAGGAGACAAAGGATAGACACAGTGTGGTAGAGGGGTGGCTCTGATTCTCAGCAGTGCTAGTGCTGGTGGAAAGTGCTCAGGGCCCCACAGGAGGTGGGAATAAAGAACTGAGGGCATGTATAAGACAGAGGAGCCAACTCCTTGGAGAGACACTGGGGAAGGCTTCACAGAGAAGGTGGAGTTTCATCGGGGACCTGAAAAGTGGGTGGAGTTTAAAGTGGGTGGGGAAAGCTTTCCAAGGGGAGGATTTTATATGTACAAAGAAGTACAAAGGTCGTGATGTTTGGGCGGGCAGTGCTGAGTCGGAAGTGGCCAGTACCAAAGCGATCAGATCGTCACAATGAGGGGTGATCACCTTACTCTCCATCTTGAATACACTTTCCAGACCGCACCTATGAAAAGATCTTTTAAAATTGAAGCAAGCCCGAATGAACACTCTGGTTATGTGAATTAGGGAAGAATGAACCCAAAATGAGTGAGATTCCTTTCAAAATAGTTCATGTTATCATCATGGGTTTGGAGACCTCAAACACTTAAGAATAGATACAGAACATTAATTTTTCATTTATCATAATATTATTTTCATAAACACGGGAAATGTAGACTTTTGGCAAGAAAGGTTTCACAAAAGGGGGGATAGAGGTATGTGGAAGGGCAGGGCTTCTCTTTTCTCATTCCTTTTGATCTGCTGCCAGTCTTCTGGAGGGGGCCTGGTAGGGCCTCACAGTCAGGGTGGGAGGGTATAGTTTGTACAGTAGAGGGCTCTGAAGACTTTCAGACCAGTCAGAACCCCAGCTTTGCCCCTTCCTAGCTGTAAAGTGCTAAGCATGGAGTCCAGCACATGGTAAATTGTCAATATGGTTTTTGTTGCTAAAATTGCTCACAATCATCACTCATTCCATTTTAAAAAGAACCAAGGCCAAGGGGCCCCCAAATGTCAGCATGGGGGGAATGGGGTGCAAGTCTCCTGCCTCCTCCTTTGTCTCCCCTCTGTCTCCTCCCTCATTCCACCTGCCTTCCTTGCCTCCAGAGGTGGTGCCCCCCATGCCAGAGGTGCTGCAGTGAGAGGGATGGAACTCCAGGGCCTCTGATTCTATTCTGGGTTGTGTTTTGGGAACCTCCGATGTGCCAGTAAATCAACTGACCTCCTCGTAGACTCATACTCAGCATCAATGTCCAGAGAACATGCAAGCCGCAGGTCTTCTCATCCAAAGAACCAGCAAAGAAATGGTATGAGACAACAAGCACCTACTTTGAACAAAGAGGAGTCAATAATTTGAAAAGATACAAAATCAGTTGTTTACTTAACCTGCACGCTGTGGTGTGGCAAAAAAGACTGGCTGGCTGCTTAAATCCAAAATTACCATCCAAGGTTTGTCAGTATCCCAGTGCTCTCTTGGACAAATTATTCAACCTCTCTGAGACCCCAAGTGGGCATAGAGATGCCTCACAGAATTATTAAAGATAATTACATGCAATGATACATGCAAAGGGTAATAGACTTTAGATTGCACTGAACAGATATCAGCCTCAGACTGGGGAAGGGCTTGACGCTGAAGCTGCCTGCACTTTCCTTTGCATGAGTATCTGTAGCTCCCCCTGATTCTTTTTTGTTGTTGTTAGATGGCATCTCACTCTGTTGCCCAGGCTGGAGTACAGTGGTACAATCTTGGCTCACAGCAACCTCCGCCTCCTGGGTTCAAGCGATTCTCCTGCCTCAGCCTCCCGAGTAGCTGGGACTACAGGTGCACATCACCACACCCAGCTAATTTTTGTATTTTTAGTAGAGATAGCATTTCGCCATGTTGGCCAAGTCGATCTCGAACTCCTGACCTCAGGTGATCTGACCACCTCAGCCTCCCCAAGTGCTGAGATTACAGGTGTGGGCCACCATGACTGCCCCCCACCCACCCAGATTCTCTAAAGTGTTCCTAACAGCTCCCCCTCTCAAGGTTTAGAGAACACTGACATTTTTATAAATTATTTCTAAGATTAAATCTAATACTGGGAAAGACCAGAGCAGAGATAAAAAGAAAATCAAAATAAGAAAAACAATAGTAAATATAGCAATCAAATATGGTGGGTTGGTTGCTCTTTTGTTGTTGGAGTTTTTTAAAATGAACTGAACTTGTCATCCTTTGCACAAACTTCACAAAAGGAAAAGAAAAAAAGGGGGAAAACAGAAACAAAAGCGATAACAAAATGGCAAAATGATACAAGAACTTTTTTTAAATAAAAGAAATATATGCTTCTGGTAAAAGATAATTCAGTGTAGAAGGGTATGAAGTAAAAAATAAATCTGTTTTTACCCCTCCAGTTATTTCTTAACCTTAGACCTATTAGCCAGAGTTTGCCACTCTTGACAGAAAGAAACTTTTTATTTTCTTGTTTTTTTTTTTGCACATTGCAAGCAATGGTATCCATTTTCTGAAGGAGAAGATGGAATTTAGAAAATTCCCAGAAGCATCTAATTTGCTAAAAGATAATGAACATCATACAAAAGAATTAAGTGTTTTCCTGGATCCTGACAAAATAAAGATATCAATCAAAGAAACTCCCCAAAGGAAGTCCAGATGGCCATGCAATTGAACTTTATCATGCTCATCGGTCTGGCAATCCCCATGCCCTTGAAACATCCAGGAAAACCATCCAACAGAAAGCAATACCTGGTACATATAGTGATTCTTTACAAAGCCAACCTGAAACTGAAGGAAACCTTGTAAAACTGTGACCTTGTTCAGTAATCCTAATGAACACAGGAACAAACTTTCTCCTCAACCAATCCTTTAAACACAGCCACAGATCCATTTGAATTCAGGGGGTCTTGTGCAGGTAAGATAGTGCAATATCTTGCACAATGTATGAGAGTATCATTCACCATATAAAGTGGATCATCCCAAAGCATGTGACTATGTTGCTATTCCAAATTTCAGGAGCCTGTGAAAAATTGATAGGACAGTGGTACGGTCCCAGTGTTTGCATCTCTCTAAAATTTGTGCTAAAACTGGTCAGGCACGGTGGCTCATGCCTGTACTCCCAGAACTTTGGGAGGCCGAGGCAATCAGATCACTTGAGGTCAGGAGTTTGAGACCAGCCTGGCCAACATGGTGAAGCCTCGTCTCTACCAAAAATATTTTTTAAAAAATTAGCCAGGTGTGGTGGTGTGTGCCTGTAATCCCAGCTACTCAAGAGGCTGAGGCAGGAGAATTGCTTGAACCTGGGAGGCAGAAGTTGCAGTGAGCTGAGATCGTGCCACTACACTCCTGCCTGGGTGACAGAGCAAGGCTCTGTTTCAAAAAAAAGAAAAAAAGTATGTTAAAACTGAATCCCCACTGTAGTGGTATTAAGAGGTGGGCCTTTTGGGAGGTGATTGGATCATGAGGGCTCCACTCTCTTGAATGGAATGAATGCCCTTATGAAGGAGGCTTGAGGGAGCCTTGCCCTCCTCCCACCCTGTGAGGACACAGAAGGTGCCAGCTATGTGGAACAGGTCCTCGCCAGATGCCAAATCTGCTGGTGCCTTGCTCTTGGACTTCTCGGCCTCTAGAACTGTGAGGAATAAGTTTCTGTTTGTGAATTACCCAGTCTAAGGTACTTTGCTATTGTAGCCCAAATGGATTAAGGCAAACATACTGGCCTTTACCTAAACCACCTATGAAATTTGAAAGGCTGAACTATTAAGAAATGGGCAATAGGTAACTGAAATATCACTCAAGTCAGATACCAGCCTGTCTGTGTCCTTTATTATTTAATATAACATAGAGTGGAGGTAGGGGCAGGAGAAATAACTGATTTCATTAGGAAAAAGCAAATTAAAAGACTCACTGTTGTTACTCAGAAAGCGAGGCATGGAATAAGATTGGCACAACAGGATGCTACTGCTTTCTATCACAGCATGCTCCTGAAAACCAGGCCATAAATCATATCCTTGAGAAGCAAATCCTATTTACCCAATAGGAATGATGTTATAATTGAATGAAGCTTGCTTTGCTGATCAAGGATTGGGCATTAAACTAATCCCATGTAACTTCTCCTCCCCTGCCCCGATGTGCACTGTCATGACAGACAGCCACATGAAAGAGAGACTTCTGCAGCTCTCTCCTGCCCTTCACCACTGTCTGCTGGGCCTCAGCACCTCAGGAGGAAAGAGTAACTCTTTCAGCCTTGTGAGGAACCTCATGAAGAACCTCACTCGGAGGTCTTCCCTGCCACGCTGCCTCCCATGACTTGGTAAATGTTCAGGTACTAGTGAACGGTGCTCGTCTCTTCATTCAGCAAACAGATTGCTGGCTTTGTGTGTGCCTATGGTCTCGCACATAAAAAGGAACACAGAATTGTAGACAACTAACTATACAATGCAGTGTGAAAAGCTTTTCTAGACTATGCCAAGATAAAAGTGAAATACTGTATTTCACTGAATCTTAAACATCATTATTTTATGTATCAACAAGAAAGAAAAAAAATGCTTCCAACTATAAGATGCCATCAATGGCAAAGTGCATCCTGATTCCAGAGAGGAATAAGAATGTGTGTGTTAGAATGGTGAAATGTGGTAATTAACTTTTAAAGAAGTGATAAGTATTATCTCTCAGCATGAAACAAGCCTTACTATGGATGCTGAGAAAAGGTAGCAATTATTTCTGCTGGAGTGACTGGAGGAGTCATCACAAAGGAGGTGACATTTGACCTGAGTTTTGGAGGATTTTGTCAGTGGGAGAAAGAGTGGGAAGAACGTTCCAAGTTGAAGGAATAGCATGAGCAAAGGTGTGGAGGCAGAAAAGGGGTCCACGTTTCTGGACCAGCTAATATATTCTAAGTAGTTAGAATATAAAAGGTGCGAGGAGAGAGAGCTGGTTGCTAAAGCTGGAAACATTGGAGCCACATTGCATATGGCTTATAATACCAGGCGTGGGAGTTTCTACCCCACAGGTAATGGAGCTGTCGAATGCATTGAGCTGGAGTGGAGGGTGTGACATGATTTGGCAAGGTCAGTTTGGCAGGGTAAATGAAGGATAGGGTGGAGAAGTGTAAGAATTGAGGCAGGAATAGATACAAGTGAGCAGCCAGGTTGGAGGTGGGTGGAGAGAAAACCATACACTTGGACCTTTGTGATGATGTCAGATTTTTAAAAGGTTAAGGCAACCATGCAGCAACGAGAGTAAAAGATCTACAATCATATACAACGGTATGGGTGAATTTCACAATGTTGAGTGAAAGAAACCAGGCACGAAGGGGACAGACGGTGATTCCATTTATATCAAGCCCAAGAAGAGACAAAACCCAATCTACAGTGTTAGCAGTCAGCATGCTGGCTACCTTTGGGAAGGTTAGTGACTGAACAGCAACATAACTTTTGGGTGCTGGTAATGTTCTGGTTCTTGATGCTGGTTACTTGGGTGTGTTCACTTTGAGAAAATTCATTGAACTGTCTGTTACATTTCAATAAAGTTTATGAAACATACTTAGGGCCATGGAGAGAAACTGGAAGTCAGGATCTGGGATGGAGGTAGCAGAAAGCTGTTGGACCCTGCAAGCACTCAATCCCAGAATGAGCTGAAGCATTGGATAATGTCACAGGCTACAGAAGGGACTTCGTATGGTGCATTAGGAGAAAGCATGGATGGATGTTGAAAAGAATGCAGAACTTTCTCATCTCCAGACCTGTAACAGAGACACACAGGATGTGTTGGGGAGAATGATCAGCAAACAGGAGGTAGTGGAGCAAGCATAAAATGAAAGATAAGGGGACTGTCAGAGGGCACCTAGATGCTTTCAATGAGCCTATGTCTCCGGGGCCAGATTAAGTACCTGTCAAGACAGCAGGACACTGTAGCTGGGATCCATAAAGAGCATCTGGAGGAACTTTGGGAGATGAGTGAAGGAAGGTCTAGGTAGCAGGGTATGCAGCAGGGCTCAGGTTTCCTGAGAGCCTAAAACGGTGGCTTCAGCATTAGGGGATTCAGGTGTTTATTGTCAGCAGCGTTTGAGAAGAACTGATTGTACAAATAACGTGTGATCACACAGAGGAGAGCAGTGCTCCCTGGGAGTGGGTGTGTTAACCAAGAACCAGACCAGCTACAATCACCCTTATTCATGGAGTTATTCATCTGACAGGTCAGGGAAATTAGGAGATAGCATGTGTCAAGGTTTCAGCATGGGTTTTAGCAAGACTTTTCATGATTTTCGGGAGTGCAAGATAGAGAAATGAGGATTGCAGAACGTGAAAGCTGGGAGCAATTTTCAATAGGTTTAATTGTATGGCCAGAGGGGGCAGATGACCCCCAGTGTGGGCAGTCACAAGGTTGTGTCTTTGACATTCTCCTATTTAACATTTTGACCAATGCTTTAGGACAAGAAAGAAAATCTGATTGTGCAATGACAATGGCATTAACTCAGAGAGATGGTGAAAGTGAGTGATAATGTATTCACCATGCAGGATGCCTTCAACAGGCTACAACATCAGGACATAGTCAAAGGTGAAATGTTTTAATTCTATTCATAGGTCTCCAAATTAAATGGCTGATAAGTGACGTTGGAGAGATGTGGCTTGCTGTTCATTTGAAGCATCAGCAACAATAACCCCATAGAAACCAAACCTAGGGCTCTTAGAGAACCATAGCTTCCTATAAGCCATAGGGGTGATGCAGCTACTAGCAAAATGTGGGAAATCTGGACTCTAAGGACAGTGGGGACAGCAGTCCAGAGGTCTGAGCACAGAGAGGCAGCCCTGCTCTTCGACATGCTTCTTGGCTCAGGCAGAGGGTTTTGTGGTTGGTTCTGGGTAATGTCTTTGAGGACAGCCATTAGTAGACTCTAGACTCATGGCCAGGGGAGGTTTGGGGGCATTTCTCCCAAAGAAGAAGACTTGGCTAGAGGTAGAGAGTGAGGAGGTGCCTAGGAACTGTCTCTGGGAAAGAACTCCATTGGTGAGAGGGAGCACAGTGAACTCCTGCAACAGGTTAAAACCGGGTAAAAGCTATAGGAAGGCCGAATGCTGGAGCCTAAGAAAAAAATATGTGAAAACCTCATGAATCAAGTAATGAAGTAGGAACCTCAGCAGCCACTGATCTTGCCATCTTTAGCAGTAATATAATTATTTATTACATGCCCAATAGGTACCTAGTACTGTGTTAGGAACTTTATATGCATTATCTTATTTAATAAAGGAGATAATTACATGTAAAGTGCTTAAAACAGTGTCTGGCACATGTGAATGCTCACTCTATGTTAGCTGTCATCATTGTCTAATCCTCACAGTAACCCTATGAAAGAGGAACCATTATTATCCCCATTTTACAGATGGAGAAAGTGAAGCTCAGGAAGTTAAGTGTCTTATTCAAAGTTGCACCACTAATACTTAATAAGCCAGAATTTGAGGCCAGGGCTGCCTGACTCCGAAACTCACCACTGTGCCTAAGGGGTAAAGAGGGTCTCGTATGTTTGGAGGGGTAGAAACAGAGATTTCCTAGGTCTGTTCTTCACCTAAGGCTCTGCTCTAAAACTGTGCCTCTTGTCCATTCTGGGTGCCCTTTGTTAATGATCTGATTGTTTTTGAAGCCTCTAAATGAGAGGGGATTTTTATCCCTGTTGCCAGTCTTTGTTTTTCTGGAGACCACCCAGTTACAAGCTAAATGTCCCCTCTGTGTTCATTCAGGACTCGTCCCACTAACCTTAATCAATCTTCCGCAGGACCCCATGAGAAGTATGAGTAGAGGAGGAGGCTTGGGGCTCTGCTGGCCTGCCCTAGGCTTGCTGTTGACTCTTGAAGGATTTAGTCACAGACTCAACAGGCCAGACACTCTCCAGCTTCTCTTTAATTCAGTGGAGTACCCTGACCAGCTCATTTCACTTCTTTCTGGTGTGGACCTTCAGCAATGTTCTTTGCCTCTTTAAGGCTGTCCTATTCATTTCTATAAAGGCATCTTCAAGGAGAGGCAAGTGGAGCAGAGACGAATGCAGGAGTTTGGGATCAGATAGGACTGGGTTTGGGAGCCCTTACTGCCTCTGCCAAGTATCATTAGGCATACCATTTCATCAAGCTGGATCTTAGTCTCTTTGCAAAACTGAGATCCTAACACCAGTTTTTCAGGCAGATGTGAAGATGAAGATGATGAATACCAAGGTGTCTGGCACAGAGTAGGTAGGTGTTTAGTAAATGGCAGCTATTGTTATTACTCGAGCTGTGCCACCAGTCCACATTTGATGCCTGAAACCTAATTTTATGGTTTAAAAAACATGCCTTGTGACAAGATATTCAACTTAAATTCGTTCAGTTAGTCTTTTTTAGAGTTATCATTCATAACTTACCATTATTTAAAAAGCAAGGAAATGAAAACAAATAATGCACTTCAAGAAAAAAATAGGCTGCCAACTACTTGGTTGAAAGAAACTTTTCCATGTAAACACGAATGAGAAATAACATGGGAGATATTTCAAAGATGGCGTGTGTGTGTGTGTCTGTGTGTGTGTGTGTGTAAACCATACACACACACACACTTGCAGCTCCACCCTGCCAGTCTCAACCCTATATATTAGTTTTGGTACAAAAGCAATGGCAGTTTTTGCCCTTACTTTCAGTGGCAAAAACCACAATTACTTTTGCACCTACCTAACATATATGTATGTGTGTATATATATATGTATATGTGTGTGTGTGTGTATGTGTGTGTGTATCGTTTGTTTTGTTTTAAAGAAGAAAGTAAGAGAAGACCTTGCAGCTGTTAGGAGTTAGAGGCAGGTATGGATAACAATCAAATTGGGAAAAGGGTCTTAAAAACTAGACCCAGTTCCTGGGAGGAGGCAGCTCTGGAGGGCAGGTCTGAGCAGCCCTGGGTGGCAGGGGTTGGCAGCCCAATAAGGAAGGAGAGTAGACAGCAGAGAGAGGCCTGGTTAGCTTCCCAGTGTCAGGATCCTGTTCAAAGGGATGGAGTGTCCTATTGACAGGCAGCTAGATGGACCAAGGAGCCCCAAGATCCCCAGAAAGGAAGTGGGCACCACCTCTCAACCTCTGAGCTGGGGTTTGGAGACTGAGTTCTGTGTGTAGGCAGAGGGTTTCGGAGAAAAGATTGCTAAGGAAACAGGATTTGGAAACAAGATAATAATTTAAGCCATACAGACCTGGTCTAACATGAATGTTTCATCACTTCCTGGAGGTGCAACCCTGAGCACGTTGCTTTCTAAGTCTCTATTACATCTCTTAGGAGGTAGATAAGTTCATGGGAATCAAGTGTTTTCCACATCCTGGGATTTAGCCAGTGCATTTTATTCTAATTAATAAAAAGCACAATGATTAGCCAGTTCTCATCCTCTCTTCTGCTATACCCTGGCCTGGCCACCAAATTTGCTTATTGTAATAGAACCTCCTAACCAGCATTCCTGTTCACACTCTTTCCCCTGCTAATGGTTCTCCACTCTGCAGCCAGAGTGATCTTGTTAAAATACATCCGATCATGTCACTGCTCCACCCAGTAGCCTCCCATGGTTCCTGTTTCACATGTCCTCCCAGTGCTGAGGCCCCACACGGTCCCATCTGCTTTTGACCTTGGGTCCAATTGCTTTTCCCCCTCTGCTCCATCACGTTGGCATCCTGTTCCTTGAACATGCCAGACACACTCCTGTCTTGGAGCCCCTGCCCTTGCTCTTCCTCTGCATGGAACATTATTTGCCTATCTTTCTTACCTTCTTTATGTCTTTGCTGAGAAGTCACCTTAGTGTGTCTTCCCCTGACCTCCCTATTTCAAATTGCAACCCCACTCTGCCAGTCTCAATCCTCTTTCCTGCTTTTTTGTTCACCACAGCACTTTTCATAAATGGACACACTAACATATCTTCTTCCTCCTATTTATTGTCTCTCTGTACTAGAATGTTGATTCTACAAGGGCAGAGATTTTGGTCTGTTTTTTTTTCCTTCCTATATCTTCAGCTCCTAGGACACTGCCCAGCAGGTAGTATGCCCTTCACAACACTGAATGAATGAATGAATGAATATTATAAAGCAAGAGGCTGGACCCCAGCTTGGGAGGAACATGTATTTTAGGCTGGTGACTGAGGCAGGAATTCAGACTCAGGAAGCACATTGGAGATCCAGTTACCCAAACTGTAACACCAGGCCAGAGTAAGATCTTGGAATCAGAGGGATGCCTAGGCATCAGGAGTGGGCTGTGAGATCAGAGATTGGCCTGGAGCCATGCTGATAGAGAAAGAGATTGGTGTCCCCCGGGTCAGGGCAGATCCCATGTCATGTGTCTTGGGGCCAGGTCACCCCATCATAAGTGGAGACAGAGGGTCTGTAGGGCAGGATGACATGCAGGGCCTTCAACCCATTAGTAAATGTCAGGCAAAGTTACCCAGCTTTCAACTTATTCCCAGATGTAGGTGTCAGTGGACACTGTATATTGGCACAGCTTGCAAGGAGAACACAGATGACTACAGGAAAGAAAGAAACAAGTGAAAATGCTCATTCAGTAACCTGAGCTGAGGGTTTGAGGAATGTGGCAGATGCCAGAGCCTATGGCTAGAGGATATTTGTGATGTCAAGTGAGACAGCAGTTGAACGAGTGTCTGGGGATTATACAGTCCTCTGGACCATTTCTTCTCCCTCCCTCCCTCTCACCTTCCTTCCTTCCTTCCTTCCTTCCTTCCTTCCTTCCTTCCTTCCTTCCTTCCTTCCGGAGATGCTTAGGTGAGCTCTGCTCATTCAAACCCTCCAGCTTGGGGAAAAGGAAATGCCAAGTGAAGCCGGGAGAGGTGGTGTCTACAGAAGCCTAGAAAGAGAAGTTAGGGCAGGGAGAATTTGGCCGGGTTTCCCTGGCGCTGTCCAAGGTACTTTCTAGTAGTTCTGCTCAGGCTCCACTGTTGTCTTCATGCTTCCTAATAACTCAGCCTGGATTCAGGACTGCCCTTGCCTCACTCCAGTAGAGTTGATGTGTGGCCATCATCTGGTCTAAATCCCTCACCATATGCCAGAGGGAACCGATGTCCAGAGCAACTGAGTCAGGGCAGTGTCCCCTCCTGCAGAGGAAACTTGCCGCCCCACATCTCTGGCTCCCACAGCACTGTGCAGGGAGTTCCTGCTGGCTCTGGGTTCCGGTCCTCTAGTAGCTCTGTGTGCTTCCACTAGCTACAGAACATCTCTGAGCACCAGTGTATTCACTTGTAAAGTAAGGGTGAGCAACACAGTACCCTTAGTTACAGGGCCATTGTGGGGATTATGGTATAAGGCGCATAGTAAGTTCTCAGCGAAGGTCAAACTATTCTTGTTACAAGGTCGTCGATATTTCCCACAGTCCCTAGTTCAGGCTCAAGTATGTTTTGTGATTTTATGCCCTACTGTGTTCCGCGCATTAATCAGCCCCTGGGACTTTATAGATTAATGACCTCGATTCCCATTATTTAAGTATGCAGAGGCACAAGGGACCCAAGGCCTTAGGTTAGCTCATCCGGGTACATCTGCCTGGGACCGCTTTGGCTAAGATTGATCAGTGCGACCTGGCAGAGAGAGGGCCAGGTCCAGGGGCGCGCCGTCCCGCCCTGGCCTGAGAGTAGTGCTCTCACCCCGGGAGACTTCTAGGGCGGAGCCCGTCAAGAATGGGGACGCGGGGAGGTCAAATGCCTGGAGAGGGCAGTATCGCACGTAAGGTTGGGACCCTAGCTTTGCTTGGGGTCGGCAAAGGCCGGACACTCCGTCCAGTGGGGAGGAAAGGGGTGTCTTCGGCCAAGGCCCTAAGGGCCGGGCAGCCTGGCACCAACGGGCGTTTCAGCACCGACGGGCGTCTCCGGCGACCCTCCGGACTCGGTCAGGGGTTCGTGGGCGCCAGAGCAGAACGGGAAAGCGAAGACTGCAGATGCCTCTGGGACGCCTTCGTGGAACGTTCGCCTGCCCAGACCTTCTGGGTCAGACCTCCGAGAAGCAGTTCCAAACCACCGTGCAGGTGCTACAGGCAGCGCTCGGCGGAGCGGCGGCGGCCACTGCGTGTGCCAGCGCGCGATCCCGGTTCCCAGATCGTTGTACCCGGGCGCTCTGGTGCTCGGAGGTCAGCGGTCGGCGGGCAGCGCTAGCCGGCTCCGCGGAGGGCCGGGGGCGCGTGTGTGCGTGTGCTGGGAAGGTGGCCCTCCCCGCGGCCGCCGCAGCGCCAGCGCCTACCCCTCCCCCGGCGCGCACGGCTCGTCCCCGTCCCTGGAGGCGGCCCGAGCCGCCGCTGAGCAGCCTCGCCTTCGCCTCCCGCGTTTCCTGCCGCCCGCCCTCCCCCGGCGGGGCTCCAGGGGCTGCCGCCTAGCAGCTCCCGGCGGGAGAGCGGTTCAGAGCGCTCACAGAGACGGGCGGAGGCGGCCCGGTGCGGGGCCGCCGCGCTGGAGAGAGGCGCGCGCGGAGACGCCGGCCCCCCTTTCCGCGTTTGCTCGCTTGCTCCCCGCCTCCCGCACTCCGCTCGCTCCCACCCCTTCCCGGCGTGATTGATCCGTCACGGGCGCCGCCGCTGCCGCCGCCGCCGCCGCGGCCGTTCTGAGCCGAGCCGGATCCCGAGCCCGAGACTGAGCCGGGGCCCGGGCCGGCGCCATTGCGCGGGTGCAGCGGGGAGAGCTTGGCGCGGGGCGGCGGGCCGGGCCAGGCCATGCGGGCCGAGTGAGCCGGCGCCCGCAGCCCGCGGCGCGGCATGGCTTCCCCGCGGAGCTCCGGGCAGCCCGGGCCGCCGCCGCCGCCGCCACCGCCGCCCGCGCGCCTGCTGCTGCTCCTGCTGCTGCCGCTGCTGCTGCCTCTGGCGCCCGGGGCCTGGGGCTGGGCGCGGGGCGCCCCCCGGCCGCCGCCCAGCAGCCCGCCGCTCTCCATCATGGGCCTCATGCCGCTCACCAAGGAGGTGGCCAAGGGCAGCATCGGGCGCGGTGTGCTCCCCGCCGTAGAACTGGCCATCGAGCAGATCCGCAACGAGTCACTCCTGCGCCCCTACTTCCTCGACCTGCGGCTCTATGACACCGAGGTGAGTGTCCGGCTGCCCGTGCCGTCGGGGCTTCGGGGGCAATGGGGTGGGTGGTTTGGCCAGAGCCCCAATTGACCGGCCCGCGCCTGCCTAAGGCACCGCGGGCTTGTGCCCAGTGCTCACCCCCCGCGGTCCTTCTGGGCTCGGCTGGCATAGCTGGTAACATTTGCCGAACACCCCCTCCTCTGGGCTTATGTGTATATGTGTGTGGGGGGAGGGATGGGGGTGAGATAGAAGACTAGGGTCTCTTTTGACCAGAGAAAAAGGAGTGGAGAAGGTGAGGGCTGGACCCCCAAAGGCCTACATTGATTGCCCCTGCCCAGGTCCCACTCATGGGGCTGCCAGGTGCCGAGTGGGAGGAACAGGCGCATTGACTGCAAACTGGGCCACCCAGGGCCGGAGGGGCCGCGGGCCTGCTCACAGACCCCCAGGGAAGCCTAGCCGCGCTTTGAGGTCGGGAAGGCTCCGGAACCCGAGGCTTCAGCGTGCAACGGGGAGGGCGCGTGGTGCGCGCCAGCAGCTCTGAGCCTGCACGGCGCGGGCAGGTGTGGGGCCACCGGCTCTGCAGCGCTTCTGCCTGGACATGCCCGGCGCTGCTTGTGGCCACAGCGATTTTAGAAGGAGACCCCCCCCCCCCGCCCCCCGCCTCGGGTTAGTTGCTCGGAGAGTGCCCTGGCAGTTCTCGTCCCAGACGTGTGGTGGTGTTCGGCCGCGCCGCTGCTGTTAGCCAGGCGGCTGCAGGCGGTTTCTCCGGGCTCAGGCTTGAAGCACCCTACCTAGCAGCCGGAGCACGGACTTGGAGAGCAGTCCTGAGTGCAGCCAGAGAGCCAAGAGCTTTCCATCCCAAGACCCCCTCCCCACGCCCTCGGTTTGGGTTCTGCCTGAAGCCCCAGAGCGGACCTTCACCGCCAGCCCGGGGCTGGAGCGCGCGGAGCAGGTCTGGAGGAGGGATCGCTGGCCGCGCAAGGTCGGGTTTGCGAGTTTTTCCGGACTGAGCGAGTCCCTGTGCTCCGTCCACCGCGTCTGAGACGCGGCCTGAAGGGGGCAGTGATTTCCTGTGCAGTACGCTCGGTTGGCGCCTCTTCCACCGCGCAGAGCGGGGCCGAGGGGCTGGGCTTGATCCTGGCTTCCCGGGACTCTCCGGGTGCTTCTGCTGGAGTCCAGGTGCAGAACCCTTTTGGGAGGAGGGTCGCGCTACCGCGCTGGTGGTGCAGTCTGGGCTTCCTCTCCGTCTCTGTCGGGCCCTCTTTATGTCCCCAGAGAAAGAGCAAAATCTAGATTGTATCTCATTCCCTGCCTCCCCTGCTACACTGGTAAATCAGCTTGCTCTGCGCTGTAAATAAAAGGTGAAGGAACCGGTGGCAGTTGGCGGCGGTGCGCGCAGGCTGCTGCAGGCGGAGACGCGTCCTCTGCCCCAGAGGATGCAGGCTGGCTGGCTGTGCAGGGCTAACCTGGTGTGAAATCATTTCCGAATGACATTCCTATCGCCCTCGTCTTTGCCCGAGCATCTCAAGTTCTGTGGGGGCACTTGTCTGGCACACACAAATAGAGACAGCAATGCAGTTTTACACGGAGGCATATCTTCTTGACAGTTTCTCTGTTGCTACCGCACATATTCTTCTGGAGGGGTCACTGCAAAGCCGGTCCTTTGGGGACAAACACATTTTTAGATAGGGCAGCCCTGCTTGCATCATCACCAAGTATTGTCAGCTACATAATGTTTTCATCATCAGTTTCTTCCCTTTAGAAAGCTTCACTGAAAAAAATTTCATACTGGCCTGTTTGTGGCAGCCAAGAGATGGGTGCTTCGTTTCAGGGTGTGGGTTGAAGCCTTTACATTTTATTTTTCGAGTGTGTCTTGATGACTTTCTGAGTGAGACGACCCAAAGTCAAGAGGATGAGGCAGTCAGAAGACTCTTCAGTTCGTGGGAATATTTAGAAAACAGTGGGAAGGAGGACTGACGATAATTTTAGCCTCGTGCAAACAGAGAAGTGTCTCTAGCTTTTTGAAGGGGCCCACAGCCAGGGCATTGGGGTAGGTAGGGCCTGGGTTTTAGTGAGAAACTGGTTACTTTCCGCCCTGGATGACCTTGAGCTGGGTATTTAATCTCTCTAATCCTAGATTTCCACATGAAAAAGGTGGGAATATTATGTGTACTCTGCAGGTGACATGCAGCTTAAGGGAGATAACAGGCCAGAATAGAAGATGCCCTGAGCTGGCAGGCTCAGCGGCCAGTGCTCTGGCTGTAAGCACTAAATAAATAATTCCTGCCTCCCTTCCTTCTTCTTCTTCTTCTTTTTTTTTTTTTTTTTTTGAGACAAAGTTGTTGCCCAAGCTAGAGTGCAATGGCATGATAGCTCACCACAACCTTCACCCTCCATGTTCGAGATATTCTTCTGCCTCAGCCTCCTGAGTAGCTAGGATTACAGGCATGCACCACCACACCCAGGTAGTTTTGTATTTTTAGTAGAGGCGGGGTTTCTCCGTGTTGGTGAGGCTGGTCTCGAACTCCCGACCTCAGATGATCTCTGCCTGCCTCGGGCTCCCAAAGTGCTGGGATTACAGGGGTGAACCACTGCACCTGGCCCCCTTCCTTCATTTTTATTTGCTGTGAATTAACAGGTAAGAAACTGTGGCTTTAGATGTGATAAAATGGTCACAACTAAAATAGTTAAGCTGCTTCTTTCCTTTTTCTTGTTTTTGAAGTCTTACGGAGAAACAGTAAAGTTATCACCAGAATAAAAGAAGTCTGGCTGACAATCAAATATATTATCTCCTGCCATGAGGTATCACATTTGGGAGAGTGTCTAGGTGATATAATTAGTTATTTTTTTCAAGTGGCCTTGTCTTTAAAGTAGAGGTGCTTTCTCCCTGAGCCAGAGTGAAGGAAGGATCAGTCTAGGTAATTTGCAGCAAAATCCAGAGCGTTCTAAAGAATGTTTGTGGCCAGTGTTAGAGTGTTTAGGGCCCAGTTTACTCAGATTGGCTGTCTTTGTGGATACTGCCTAATTATTTGCAGGCTGTGTCACATTGTTTGTAGACTTGAACATAGGGTAGGTGTGGTGAACAGATTTTGGCTGGATTTGCTGATATTTGCTGTCAGTCAGCGGACTCAGTAGCCAGTGACTGTGGGTACCAGTATGGACCTTTATCCATATGGTCTGCAGGGAGATGGAGATTTAGCAAGGAATGGGTTAATCTGGTCATTGAGGACAAGCTGTCTCAATAAAGGAGCCTCCTACATCCAGATTGACTCTCTTCTGTAAGTAGAATAGTGGTCGGTTTTCAAAGCCCCACTCAATGCCATGTGTTGGTAAAAATGAAACAGTCTAAGAGAATACCTGTCTATCAGAACCTCTGCTTCTCTGGTGTAATGTCAAATGGCTTCAGCAAATACGTGTTTATATATTCCAATGAGGATTTGAACAAGCAAGACAAGTGAAAATACAGATAAAAGAAAGCATCAGAAACTATGCAGAAACATAGAAGTTACTGTACCAAGAACCTGGGCTAAAATGGTTATTGCCCTGAGTATTATATTTAGCTCTGAGCTTCCCAGCAGTCAAGGTAAAAAGGTAAACGTATTGGGAGGCCAAGGCAGATGGATCACAAAGTCAAGAGACTGAGACCATCCTGGCCAACATGGTGAAACCCTGTCTCTACTAAAAATACAAAAAAAATTTAGCTGGGCTTGGTGGCGTGCGCCTGTAGTCCCAGCTACTTGGGAGGCTGAGGCAGGAGAATTGCTTGAACCCGGGAGGTGGAGGTTGCAGTGAGCCGAGGTTGTGCCACTGCACTCCAGCCTGGCGCCTGGTGACAGAGTGAGACTCTGTCTCAAAAAAAAAAAAAAAAAGGTAAATTTAACATATTACTTTTATGTTTGTTTTAAAAAAATTTGGAGAAAATGTGTTTTTTTTTTTTTTTTTTTTTTTTTAAGAGCTGGAGGTCTCATTTTCTTGCCCAAGCCAGAGTGCAGTGGTACATCATAGCTCACTGCCACCTTGACTTCCTGGGCTCTAGTGCTCTTCCTGCTTTCAGAAATGTTCTCCATGTGGTTATTTCTTATTCTTTGGTAGCCACATTAATAAAATAATATAATAGCCAAGAAATGAGTTAAAAATAATGTTGGTTTTAAAAATTTGATTAACATTCAAGGTGGAAAAGCTGAAAATTACAGAGAAGCATAACAAAAAATAACTGTTCATAATTCATCTACACAAAATAACATCTAATAATTAGCATCATTCCCTTCCAGTTGCCATTTTTTTACTATTTGATGTGCTTGAGATCATACTCCATGTACTTGTTTATATTTTGTTTCCTTCAGTTAACATTGTATCATGGGTTTTCCCCCATGTTCTCAAATCCTCTTGTAAAGATGATTTTTTGGTGGCTGTATACTATTCTATCCTGTGGGGGTACCATATGTATTTAATCATTCCCCCGTTGTTGGACTTACATGTTTTCCCACATGTTACTATCTCAAATCATTCAATAATAAACTTAGGGAAAGTCCAGGGAGCCAAAATGCCCAGTTCAGGGGAGCAATGGTCAGAAAGACCACCCTGATGCCAAGATCCAATGTGGAAATCCCAGTGACTGGTGAGCATGTCTTTTTCTTGAGTGGCTTTGCCAAGTATCTGTTCCCTTATTCACTATGCTCTAGAAAGGCTTTAAAGGACTGTTGAATTGAGGCTGTGCTTCCTTAAAAGGTCTTAGTACAGCTCAGCAGGTGTTTACTGAGCACCTACTGGAGCTGTTGGTGCTGCAGAAAAGTGTAAAATATAGCCCTGGGCTTGAGAGAGGCCGCTGGTGAACAGAGAACAGGGCAAGAACATAGTCATCATTTCCAACGCAAGGTAGAAAATGGTAGTGGAGACGGTTGCATAATTCTATGAATATACTAAAAACCATGGAATTATACACTATATATATATATATAAAACATCACCCTTTTAAGTTAATTCTCAGTACAGATTAAACCGTATTAAGTCTCAATATAATTAATTAAATCTCAATACAATAAAATATAATTTTTTAATTTTTATTTTATTTAAAAATAAAAAGACTGAGTGTGATGGCTCATGCCTTTAATCCCAGCACTTTGGGGGTCGCTGAAGTGAGTGGATTGCTTGAGGCCAAGGAGTTCAAGACCAGCCTGGGCAACATAGGGAGACCCTGTCTCTACATACAAGTTAGCCGGGGCCGGGCGCGGTGGCTCACGCCTGTAATCCCAGCACTTTGGGAGGCCAAGGTGGGCGGATCGCGAGGTCAAGAGATCGAGACCATCCTGGCCAACATGGTGAAACCTCGTCTCTACTAAAAAGACAAAAAAATTAACCGGGCGTGGTGGCACGCGCCTGTGGTCCCAGCTACTTGGGAGGCTGAGGCGGAAGAACCACTTGAACCCAGGAGGCAGAGGTTGCAGTGAGCCGAGATTGCGCCACTGCACTCCAGCCTGGTGACAGAGCAAGACTCTGTCTCAAAAAAAAAAAAAAAAATTTAGCCTGGCACAGTGGTATGTTCCTGTGGTCCCAGCTACTAGAGAGGTTGAGGCAGGAGGATTGCGAAAGCCTACAGTGAGCTGTAACTGCACTGCTGCACTCTAGCCTGGGCAACAGAGCAAGACTGGCTCAAAAATAAAAAAAATAATAAATTTAAAAAAAGTTAAAAAGAACCTGAGCTCTTTCAGGTTCAGGCTTACGTCATCTTTGTGGCTGCACCCCCATTGCCCAGCATGCTGCCTGGCCCTGAGTGTGTTGTTTAGTTGTTGCAAGAGACAGAAACCCAGCTTTAACAGGTTCATCGAACTGAAAAAACCTCAGGTGTGCTGTACTCAGGCATGGCCGAATCCAGGGGCTCAAATGATATCTTTAAAAATATCTTCCTCTCTGCCTCTTGGCTTTGATTTCTTCTGTGTTGGCTTCTCTCTCAGGCAGGCTCTCCCCATGTGGTGGCACAGATGGCCTCTAGAAGCTGCAGGTTTACACACTTCAAGTTTAGAAACTCCAGTAAGAAGAGTGTTTCTTTCCCAACTGTTTTAGCAAAAGTCTCAAGCTTATACCTCATTGGCTTGAATTGGGTCACGTGTTTATCCACGAACAAGTCACGTGACCCTGATGGGCCAGGCCTGGAACTTCTGCCCTCCTTTCATGATGAGAGAGGGAGGTGAGGTCAGCTTCACCCAATCATATGAATACAGAGTGGGGGAGAGGTGACTCCTCCAAGGAAATCAGAGGGCATTGAGGGTGTGTGTGCTAGTGGGTCAGATCACAAAGAGCCACCAAGCCAGGCAGTTGGGGAGTGCTAAATTGAAGAAAGAAACAACAGAAGCCAGGGGCATTAAGAGAAAGGGAAGATCGTTGGTCCAGAGAGGCCTCCTTGAGGAGAAGGTAGGCCTGTAAGACTGAATGTAAAGTTGATGGAGAGAGGTGGGGGCTCTGGAAAACGGACATTGGATACCAGGAAGGGTCTCCTAGACCAAAGATGGAGGCAACAAAGTGTGCAGTGTGTTTGGAAAGCACTGACGTTATGTTTTTGCCCAAATGCAGCATAGGAAAGGTAGCTGGTGCCGGGTGTGGACGGCCTTGAATGCTGTGTCAGGAAGGTTGGACTTTAATCTGGAGCTGCAAGGAGCCACAGGAGGTCTTTGAACATGGGTGTGATCCTGTCAAGGCTGGTGGGCCTGGAGAGGCTGGACTGGAGATAGAATGAGCCTGGAGTCGGAGGGGCTGGGAAGCTACTGTAACAGTTGCAGGCAGAGGTGATGGGGTCTGAATGGAGACAGGAAGGCAGGAGGGGGTGGTGTGAAGAACGGGCAGCACTGAGACCCAACAGGGCAGGAGGGCAACACAGAAGGAACCGATGTCTGGGGAGGGCGTGTGTATTGTTGCCAGGACGGTCACTGGAATTAGATCCACGGTAGGGGAACAAGGAGAGAGGGTCCCTGCAGGGGTGGGGCCACATGCTCACCTCACACCTGTTGAATGAGCCCTAGCTCTAGGGTCAGGGGACCTGGGTTTGTATCTTCGTTTGGGTACCCCTCACCTGCTTCATGACCTTGGGGAGGTCTGTTTGCCTCGGTTTCTTTATCTGTGAGATGGGGTTGATAGACTAACTCACTTATCAGGTGCATAAAGGTACAAACGAGAGACCCAGGTGATGTAATACACTGGGTACACTGCCTGTGCTCAGGAAAGATCGCCGCTCCGTTGTTCCCATTGTTACCATTTCCGGACGATCTGGGGATCGGTGTGCTGACCTCATAGGGCTGTTACAAGGAATCAGTGTAACGGGTGAGGCAGCTCAAAACCCCAAATAAGCACAAAGCAGTGTGACGGGTCTCTTGTTTTCTGATACTGTGCTGCAGAGAAGGCGTGCTGGCAGAAGAGGGTGCAGATACTGAGGCCTTTACTCATGCGTGTCTCCCGGCGTGTCTTTCCTTCTGCCTTGTGTCACAGCTGTGTTTGTCACTTTCTCCCCTGCCGGCCAGCAGCTCTTGAGGGCAGGGCCAGTCTCATCCCTCAGGGCCTTACGGGGCTTAACAAACAGCTACTGTGAGTAAATGTGAGGAGCTGAACTGTTGCGCCCATTGGAGTCTGCTTTCTGAGTTAGCGCCCCCTGGGATGCTTGGTCTTGTCACTTCCCCAGGGTCTTCCTCCCTCATTTAAGGACTGAGGTGGCGCCACATATCAAGGTTAAGTGGACTGCTGAGCTGTAGCTGCCCTCTGCATGTGCCCACCAGCACCAACCCCCGAGCTCCCCAATATGAGGGCAATGCCTTGGCCACACCAGTGCCCCAGAAATTCCTCAGACCTAGCCAGGCACTCACAGGCATACCTTCTCTGTCCCCAGATTCCTTTTTAAAGAATGAGTCGGGGTGGTAGGTGGAACTGTTTAGTGTTTGGTATTGGCCTAAGAATTTTAGCATGCTAACTTTATCTTTAAGGGGAACTTCTTTGTGTATTTGGCTTTCCCTCCCTGTGGGCAGAGTAACATCAACTTCTTTATACAGAGATGTGAGATCTCAGCAGGGAAATTAGCAAGCTGGAAGCAAGACAGCGATGCAACAGGGGTACTAAACAAATAGTATGTAGGATATATGTCTTTTGTTAGGGTGGATGAGGCTATGCTGCATTAACAAATCCTGAAATCTCCATTGCTTAACACAGTAAACTTATTCATTGCCCACACAAAGTCCAGTGTGTGTCAGAGGTCATCCTGGGTGGCTCTCCTCCAGGTGGTAATGCAGGGATCCAGGCCACTTTTGTACTGTGACTCTCCCATTTTAAGGCTTCAAGAAGATAGAGAAGAATCCAGAGGGAAGGCACGCTGGACTTTTAACCACCTTCACATGAAAGTGACACATGTTATTTCTACCTATATTCCATTGGCCAGAAATAGTCAATGGCCAGCCTAATGACAGAGGAGGCTGGGAAACATAAGGAGCATATGGATGCCATGGACATTTGTGATTGAGGGTCCTTCAGGAAGGAGATGCCAAGATAGAGTTGTAAGCATAAGAGATCGTGGAAGCCATACCTATGAAAGATAAAATAGGTGGGGAAATGTTCTGTCCACGGTGCTGTTCTGACACCTGTGGAAGGAGAGGGGGAAGGAAGGAGAGTTGGTTAGGAAGAGTCTCAGACTGGAGTGCAGTTCTCAGAAAGTCTTGGCCAGCAAAATGGTGAGCTCCAGAGCCAAGATTGCCTGTTTACAGGAGTTTCCTATCAGACCCAATGAGCCAGGCTGTAGAATCCCCACCCTTCAGTCATTGGGAGATTTTGCTCTTAGCTTGAAGGCTGTGGCAGGCCTTGAAGGTGCTGCAGCTGATGACCGTTAGCTGATTGCATCTCCTCCTGTAGGTCCTGTCTTCAAAGGAGGGTGGGGCCTACGTGGTTGGCTGCCATAGACACTGCCTGTTTCTTCCACAGCGCCGTACTACTTACTACACCAGGCCCTGTTCTAGGCTCTGGGATATAGCGATGGATGAAACACAGATGCTGCCCTTGAGGAGCTCACGGTCCAACAGGTGGTCAAGATTGACAAAAACAATTACACGTGGCATGGCCTAGCCACAGGAGAGGTTAGCAGAGGCTGTGGGGGAAGGCATTCCCCTTCTCCAGGCACCTGCTTGGTCATCCTCCATGTTGTTCGGGAGTGAAATGTAAGTGACTTCTTATCTCTAACGTTTTTTGTTACTTATTTTGGTTTTAGGAAGGTGAGGAAATTTAATGGCATAGTTTGCCCAGTGAGCAGCTGCATTCTATCTGCTACTTTCTTTTCTTCTTCTTTAACGTTATGTAACCGTGCACAGTGAGGGTGGTGAAATGTCTTCTTCTCTGTACCTGGCCTTCTGGAGATGTACTGAGGAGCCAGGCTGAAACTGTGGGTGTGTGAGCCCCAGATAGGTTCAGCATCTGGGTTTGGTGCTGGGTTTAGTTGCTGAGACCACAGGGAAGTCTTTGCTGCTCTCTGTGAATTGCAGCACTGATGGAGGATCCCCACCCCACTGTTGGCACCAAAAGGGCAGGCACTGGGTGTGTCTGGCTCCTCTGTGGTCCCCCTATGCACTGTCTCAGGGCCAGGCACAGAGCGGGAGCTCAATAAATATTTATTGAACAAATAGATCTAAAAGCCTGTATTCCAGCTCTCCAGTTCTAAGAGGATTAATGGGCAGAGTTTTAACAAATGGAGGAAGTGCTTTGTATGCCAAGCCGTGTGGGGGTGAGCTTTCTGCTTGCTCTTTATTCATTCTTTTGAGTTCTTATTATTTGGTGCTTTCGGGGGCTCTGTAGTTGTGGTGTGAAAAGAGGAAAGGGCGCTTGGTTCCAATAGAAGATTTTGTGCAAAGCTGATGTCATTCTCTTCTTCTCTGACAAATATATGCTGCATCCTCCAAGGTATATGAAAACCTAGGAAATAAATACTTTCCGGCTTCTGAGAAGCATTATGGTTTTTCAGTTTATTGGAGCAATGCGCTAACCAGTGGATGGAGGACTTAGGAAACAGATTCCGATATCTCTTGCCTCCAGAGAGCATGAGAGCCAAAGAGGCTAGACTGGGCTCTGGTCCTAGTAGAAACTGTGGGAGTGAAGACAGGTCATCGGCCTTGGTGAGTCAGGTGGTCCAGTGCGGGTCTGGGCATAGTGAGAAAAGATGTGCCCTGGAATCTCCTAATAGCAAGGCTTCTTCCAGGCTCCCTGCTCCTGGCCAGAAGCTTCTGCTCTTTATCCTTCTATGGCCAGCACTGACTCAGGAACTGGGTATGCTTAGCTTGAAAGGGACCATCTCTCTGATGGTGACAGAATAGTTCTGGACCCCGAACTAGATAACCAAGTTTGTTAGAATGCTGAGTAAAGTACGAGTAAATTGGTTATGAGCTGGAGTTGAAAAGTCTGAAAATTCTTGCCTGTATGAATGAAAGTTGAACAGTTTTTTGGGGGGCTGATTGGGGGATTCTTTTGCCAATTTTCTACTTTTCTGATCTTTTCAGAATAGTCTAATCCTGGAAGGATGAAGTGTCACTGTCATCTAGAAAATTAGTGGTAGATCCAAAGTATCGAGTGAATGGACACATCTGTCTTCATCAATGCCCATGTTTCACAGCTGCTGGCGGAAGCAGACCCCTTCTCCTGCCACTTGGCAAGGACATCATCAGTCACTCTTCAGATAAAATCTAGCCAAAGAAGGACTTTGTGGAGTGATGCATTATTGCTGCTCTCATGGTACGGGGTCAGGAGGTGGCACAGAGAAAAATGATATTTTCATACTCTTCTTATGATCCACTTGACTTTGTTCAGAGAGAACTGATTTTGAAAGCAACAGCCATACTTATAATAATCATCACTATATTATCCAAATCATCTTGTTTCTAGAACTACCATTCACCAAAGCCTTTCTGAAAAATGCCCAGAATTATTCCAGGGATTTAACTGGCAGATGGGGACCCACGTGCTCACTCTGGGGCAGATGACCAGAGCCCACGCGAACGCCCCCACCCAGCCCAGCTGAAAGAGTGCCTTGGCTTTGATAGAGGGAGAGTTGGCTTGGTTGTCACTCCACAAAGCATCCTGTGAAGCCCTGCTGACCCTTCAGAGGTCCTTCCTGGACTCTGGGAATTCTAAAAACTTTGGGAAGTCCTTGTAGAGCTTCTAACCTCATGGTCGTAAACAAAGGACAAGGAAATGGAAACATTTAGTTGCAGTGGATAGAGGAAGAAAAAGAGACCAGAGCAACAGCAGCTCACCTTCATCCCGTGCTCGCTGTATGTCGGCACCTATGTCAGTGCTGTGCAGCATTCATTCATTTAGTCTTCACTACAATCCTATGAGGTCCTTACTCTTATAGTCTGCATTTTACAGATGAGGCTTAGAGAGCTTATGTGACTTACTTAACATCATTGCAACCAAACAAGTGTAGAGCTGGGATTTGAATCTGGATGATCTGACTTTGATCTCTGCAGCTTATGCTCTGAGTAAACCACCATCTTCACAGAGTTATCTTCCACCCATAAAAGCAAGCAGCAAGTTTGTCAGTACTGATGCATTTTTTTCCACTGATACTTTTTTTTTTTACTTGCAAATTTCACCCCCAACTGCTTGCCTCTCCCTCAGATTCAACCCCACCCTCTCCCATTTCTCTGTCCTCCCACTCAGCCATACACAGCCAACCCTGCACTCTGTACTCACTTTAAGCATGTCTGTCTACACACCTGACTCGCACAGATCTGCTCTCCATCCCCTGGCACCTGGAGAACTTGTCACCTTCAGGGTGGCTGTGTTTATGTCTGGGTGTGTTTCCTGATAGACCATCTCAAGGGTAATAGCGGCGCTTCCTCTATGAATTTGGGCTATACTTGCTAAGCACCTACTTGGTGCCAGGCCCTGGGTTTGTTACAGGGCATGCGAAGGTAACTCCAAAATAGCTGTGCGTTCAAAGGCACATGAGGGAGGAGCCCTGGGGATCGTTACCATACAGCATGAGGAGTGTGGTGATGTGGGTGGGCACCCCAGGTACAGAAGACAGCTAAGACCACTGACCCAGCAATCTGGTCCAATGGCTCCCAACTTGATACCCTGCAGGAACTCACCATTGTTCTGGGGATGGAAACACAGCTTCTCCCACAGCCTCGCAGGCCCCCTGGGGTCTGCCCTGCCCACTCCCAGCATTGCTGGTCTTAGGTGAGTGTGCTCCTCCCTGCACAGGGCCTTTGCACAAGCTGTTATTGTGGTCTGGAGTGCTCTTTCCACCTTTCTTCATCCTTTAACTCCTAGATCAAGTGTGCATTCTCTGTTCTCCCCAATTAGGCAAAATCCCCTATCAGGTTTTCTCTAAGAATGATGAACTTTCCTTTCTAGTGTTTATCACAGCTGCAATTTAACTTTTCTTGCACTATTTGATCCCTATTGGTCTCCCTCCTGTTCCACAAGGGGTCTGTGAACTCCATGAGTGCAGAACTGGTCTGTTTTGGCTCACCATGATGTCCAGCGCACTTTCTAGCACGTAGTAGGTGCTCAGTAACTATTTGTAGACTGAATGAATGAACACTGGAGGATTCTGAAGCCAGTCTTGATGTTTATAAATGGCATGCTAGTTTGTTTTTCAGTGCCTGTGGGGTGTGGGGGAGCCAGCTGGACACTGCAGAAAGACATTGAGCATCAGTCAACCTGCGTGTGCATGCTGATACTGCCTGTCCCCTGAGCCCCAGTGTCCTTATCTGTGAGATGGGGATGATACTCTCCCAGAGAGTTATTTTGAGGGTTGACCTGGAGCATTCATGTAAAGCATTGAGCACAGGGGTCCACACTGAGTAGATTTAATACTTTTACTGTTATTTTATTATAATGCATCTGAAAATGTGAAACGCTATGTGACTGCGTAAAAACTGCTTCTTATTTCAATGGATTGTGTGTTTGAGGCCAATGAAGTTATAGTTTGTGTCTGAGCTTCACTGAAGGGCGTTTTTAAGTTAAGGGGTATTTTAAAGCCCCATCCACTTCTGGAAGGATTTGAGGTGCACCGAGAGCTCAGTGGTGAACCCTTCACTGGCCCTTGGGGCTGGTGTCCCCAGTGAAGTCTTTATAACTCTGCTTTATAATCACTGCTGGTTATTGTCCACTGCCCCACCTGGCTGTGAGCTGGGCCAGCCCGTGAGGACAGGCACAGCATCCATTTGGCGTCTGCCATGCCCCAAAGCCTGGGACAGACCGTGCACCTGGATAACAGCAAGGTGTAGATACTCCAGAATATTTGTGAGTGAATGAAGGTCTCTGTGTCTGGAGCACCCAGCACGGCCCCTGGCACGTTGCAAATGCATGCATGAGTGGTGCTAAACACGAGGTAAAACAACAATTCTGAATAGAATCACCACTGAGCACCTAAGCAGAACAGACAGAGAAGATGTTGGGCATCTGTGAGGAGCGGATTGCTCCAGCTGAACACTGGATTTGGAGGCGACAGAGAAATGCTCTGAAGTTCCTGTGTGATAAGGACACGTTTCCTTTAGACTCTAGACACAAATCTTTTAGATTAGAGGCAGGGCAGTTCGGTGGAAAGAGCTCTGGATTCTCCATGGGTGACCCAGTGCTGACACTCTAGTGGATGACCTTGAGCCAGTCATTTTCCAACTTCTCTGCACCTTAATTTGATCATCTATAAAATGAGAATAGTAACGCCTGCTCTGCTTTTTCATAGAGTTATTGTAGAGATTAGGAAGAGAGAGAGAGTGAGGAAGGGAGAGAAATGAGATTGATGTGAAAGGGCTTTAGGAAGCTGTGAAGAGGTGCAGCTATAAAAGATGCCGGAAACTAAACACACAGAGTAATTAATTCTGGGCTGTTCTCTCAGGACCATTGGATGTTTCCAATGACATCTTTATAGAAGACACAGTGATGTCATTCATGTAAGTGATTCATTTAACCCCCTAATAAAGGAGGACACTATTAGATTATAACACTCCGAAAGCAGTTCTTCAAGGGGCTGAGGTTTTGTGACCCTAGCAGGCTGTCTTACTGAAGAATCTAGAACAAGAGGTAGTTAGTGTGTTTCCTCTCATCTGTCAAATGTCTTCAAAAGTCAGTCGTCCGTCTTTCACAGGTGTCAGGCCCAAGGCCATCCACTGCCAGGCTATTGATAAGGGGTCTCAAGCAGAAACTTGGGGCATGAAAGTGAGAGCTGTCTTCTGTAAGCATCAATTTGGGATCCCAGCCATCTGTGGGGGCCTAGACCTCAAATCATGGGGGATTGCTAGTTGGATGGCTGGGGCAGAGCCTAGCCTGGCAGCTTAAAATATGAAATACCCAGACTGGGCCAGTCCAGTGCAGCCCAGGAGTGGGCAGCTGGAATGCCTGTGTGCTGGGCTGTTTTCATTTTCTCCAGAAAGAGCTTTGACTTCTCCAAGCAGATGTACACGTATTTGGTGGCGATCTCAGGGTTTTGGACCAGGCAGTGTGGAAATGATGAATCTGGCTTGAGAGTTTGGGGGTACCAGTTGCTAGCTGGTTACCTCCTCCTCAGAAGGAGAGCACCTAGGCTCCTGTGGACACTGAGTTTTTAGACCATCAGATGAGCTTTGACCTGGCTGCTCAGAATTCTCTGCATGCTGTGGCCTGGAAGACCTAATTCCAGCCTTGTATCCACAATAGAGAAAACAAAGTGACAGGGCCAGGTCTTTAGTGAATTTCTACTATGTGCTGGGCCCTGTGTGGTTGCTTTCATATGTATACCTGGATAACGGCAAGGTATAGTAGAAAGAGCTTAACACCTGTGAGCTGGAGAGGCCCAGGGTCAACTCTGAGCTCTGGTCTGGCTCTGTATTCGGATGACATTCTATAAGCCCCTCCCCTTAGGAAGCTTTAAAGTTACCTTGGATCAGTGGCCACACTGTCTAAAGAACAGGGGGTCCTCTGGGACGGAAAGGAATGAGAGTGACTCCTGGACTTGGGTTGAGATTGTTAGGATGCAGTGCGGCCTGCTGGCAGAAAAGGCAAAAAGATCTGCAAGGGAGACCTTGCTTTAAGTGGGGGCCCAGAGCATGGGCTGCTGAGGGCAAGGCTAGTTTGGAAATATAGATGATACTGGAGCACTCCCCCACCCTCCGGCCGCTACCACCTGACATCATGGGTGGGGGCAGGGATGGCGACTATGTGGATCAGTGCATGCGGAAAGTCCTCAATGCCTAGGACTGTAACACTCAGTTTCCGTTTTGGCCTTGGGTGGGTGGTCCTGGAGAAGGAGGCCTGCATCCCAAGATTGGCCTCCTCAGGAGGCAGGACCTCATCCTGGTTTCAGAGGAGACCCCCGGCTTCTGATGAGGCCACGGCAGCAAGGCAGAGCGGAAGGGAGCTGAGAGTGGCAGCCAGGCCTGGCTCAGAGGCTGGGATCGAGGAACCTCGAGGTGTCCAGGTGAGGAAGACTCGTGGATCCATCAACATAGGCCACGCCAGGGTCAAGGGGGAACTGGGCCAAGCGTGCCGAGAGGAAGCCCAGACTGCCCTGCCCATGTCTGCTTTGAGCATCCCAAGGAATCTGTCATTTGTATCAACCTGGCAAAGTCTGAAGGGTGGTTGGTTTCTCATTTAGTTCTTATAAAATGGTTCCTCTCTTACCAGGGTGTTACTGAATGATGTATTTGGAAGAAGTCGTCAACTCTAGCACTGCACAGCATTTGTAATTCTCATTGTTTAATTGTTGGTATTATTTTAATGATTAAACAACAAGAGAAGAATTCTTACCCTTAGTCCCATTCATACCTGGGGAAACTGAGGCTCTGCATGGCAAACCTGGGGTGAGACAGCGAGTCTCAGTCAGCCTGACTGTGTGCACAGTGCCCTTTGCACCACCCACAGCTGCTGGGCATGCTGCAGTCCAGCCAGGTGGGGTCTGTGGTCCTGCTCTCTTGTTTGGGGTCCCGGGATCCAACCAGATTCCTGGGAGTCACCTATCATGGCTGTTCCCAAAGGCCATTAACCCAAGCCCCAGAGAGGGTGGAAGGGTTGTAGATGGTAAGCTGTATGTATAGACACTGTTGGCTTCATGGACGAGAATGCACTTTCTATTTCACCCTCCTGAGCACCTCAAGAAAAACTCTAAAGGTGGCCTAGGCAGGTGCTCAGAGTGGCTGGATGTTGGGTGGACTGATATGCATACTGCAGGCCACCACAGCTTGCCACACAGGGGAGGCGACCTCATGATGCACGTTGAGTTCCATTCAGGAGCAAGCTCAGAGCCCCTGCCCCCTGCCAGGCCCTGGGCCATCTGAACTTGACTCCGGTGTGACCTCTGCCTTAGGGAGCTCACAGGACAATGCAGGCCACTCACATGCAGACAAGTGACCCTGGTAAGAACATCTACTAGCTGTGTTAGTTTTGGGCAAGCCACTTTATCTCCCTGTGCCTCAGTGTTCTTCTCTGTACAATGGGGTGATAATGATAGTACCTGCCTCATAGGACGGCTACCAAACTGTTGGTTATCAGTGACGGCTGAAGACTGCAACCACTGCCTGATACATAGTAAGTGCCATAATAGTGTCAGATACAAAAATGCTATGAGGAAGATTTGAAGATCTTCTTAGCAGAGGCAGTGGTAAGAACTCCAGCAGCACAAAGAGGAGGTGGTGAATTGAATTCTCACGGAGTGGAACCTGGAAGGGCCTTTCACTGCAAGCGACCTTTGAGCTGGCCTTGAAGGACAGGAGGTAGTAGATGTGGGAAGAGCACTGTGGGAAGAGGGGATTGTGCGAGCAAAGTGTGGAAGGTAGGACTTTGAGGGGATAATGCTGAGCCATTCAGAAGTGGCCAGCACATAGGTGCCTGACCGCAAGAGACACTGTGGATAGAGAGCTGAAAGGCCTGGGGAGCAGTCACCTTTGGACGGCAGTGGCTGAAAGCACATTTTTTAATCAATCAGTGCTCACCGAGGGCCTCCGCAAGGTCCTGGCTTCTAGCCTTGCTGTCGGCAAAGAGTTTCCTGTTGGCCAAAGCTGGAGAACACACCCCCAGTCACCGGATAGGTGGGCAAGGTCACCTCCAGGGACATTGCAAAGACTAGGGCACAGGGATTAGTCTGACTTGGAGTTAGAGTAAGGTGGATTAAGCTGACTTGGAGTTAAACCCTGGCTTTGTCACTTCCTTGGGGTGACAAGCCCTGTAACTCATCAAGTCTGTCATTCCCCCTGTGCAACAGGGAGATGGTTTTACCCGCCTTGCAGGGTGTGTCCATGAGGCTAGGATGAGAGTATGTATTCCCAAACACCCCAGCTGGAGCTGGGCACACCATGGATGCCTGATAACACTGAATGGGAATAGGACCCATCCTTGTTTGACATCACTTAGATTTGGGATTGAGTCTGCTCTGAGATCATTCTACTTTTAGCAATCGAAAATGACTCAGGGTCTTGAAGAGGGCCTGGGAGAGACTTTAAAGCTTACTCTAAGTTGGGTCTGTAGGTGGACATAATAGATGCAATCAGCTTTACGGTTTTCTTAATGGCTTTCTTGATGAAGGGAATCAGAGAGTAGCAGTGATCTGTTCTGGTATAACTGTCGTAGAACTCAGCAGTGAGGGGCCGGGTTGGCAGGCCTGGCTGTGCAGTCACAGGGCAGAAGGCTGGTGCTGACTCCTGCAGGCTGTCCCTCCAGCTGATGGGTGGCCAGTCTGTCTACAGAGGAAGTTTCTCTTCTGGCGTAGGTGAGCCACACACAGTGCTGGGCCCCAGGACTTGTCTCTGTCAGAGTGTAGCAGGATATCTGGTCAGGGTTGGGTTTCTCCTTTATTCCCTGATGAGCTAGGTCCTGGGTCTGGACAGCAGAGCTCCTGGGGGCCACTGTCATTCTGGAGTCTAAGGATTAATCAGCCCATCTTGAGAGGATCACAGTCTTGGTTCCCAGTGTGGATGCTGAATGGCTTTCCTCCTGAGACCTGCCAGGTTCCAGCCCCTTGCTACCTGCCACAGATGTCTTCTTTGGGTAGAGAAGGGCGAGCTTTTCCTTCTGTACACATTTGGATGGAAGAGATTCTGAACAGAGCAATACAGGGCTTTTACACAACCACTGACAAAGAAGCTGATGTATAAAGATGAAATTGGATTTTTACCAAAAATAAATCAGTTTTAGGTGTTTAGCAAAACGGAGTTGTAATGGCTTTGGGGGAGCCCAAGGGAAGGGATGTGTTCAGAATACAGTGTTGGATCTCAGAAAGCTTGGTCCTGGTTCCTGGAAATTTGGGTTCTCTGTGACTCAGTTTCTTCACCTGTAAAATGGGGAAAGACACCTGCCCCAACCCCTCTCAGGGTGATGTTATGCTTAAATTAGATAATGGCACTGGAGAGTCCTTGACCAAAGTCAAGAAGGGCATATCTGGGATTGCGAAGTGTTTCCATGAGAGCCTGCTGTGACAGGTGTCTGAACGTGCGCAGGAGGAAATCATGGAAGCTGCAGAAGCAGCAGTGTTGCAACGATAATGGGGACTGAAGTGGGTCTCCTTGCAATTTTAGGAGGAAATAGGGCAGTAGATGGAAAGATTGAGCTATCTATTCTTGTTTTTAAGTCTTAATTCACTTTGCAAGGAAGAAAATGGGCAGTTGGATTCTTTCATTCTCTATAGCCAGAAGTCAGAAGTCAGAATGTCAGAGTAGATTTAAGGCCCACCTGAACAAACAAATAAATATACCCTGAAAAGAGTTTCTTGTGTGCTTTGGATGTGTATGAGAAGCCAATTTAAAAGCGTTCAGATCTTTGTATGGTATATGTAATGATAACTGACATAATAGCGTTAGGAAGAGCGTAACTGTGCCATAAACCCTTTCATTTTTACTCTTTTGAAGAAAAGCGGGCAAGGAGGTGTCAGGGATAGAGGATGATCCTGGCTCTTTTGCTAGCTGCAAAAGCTGCTTTCTGCAGTCTGGCTCCTCTTGTTTGGAGCTGTACAAGATCCTTCAGAAACCCAGAGTGTGGGAATCCTGCCTTATTCTCTACATGCATTAGGCGCAGCCATGAGCTTATCTAACCAAAAAATGCAGCATATTCTACTATTAGCACTGCCAGCATTGTCAAAGCAAACACATTCCACAGTCAGCCTCATCTAAGCAGTTTACAGGTAGTAAATCATCTACTTCTCACCAAGGCCTTATGAGGCAAGCATTCTTATTGCCCCCATTTTTCAGATGAGAAAACTGAGGCACAGAGAGATTCAATAACCTGCCTAAAGTTACATGGCTCATAAGCTGGGATTCAAACTGAGGCAGTCTGGTTCCAGGGCCCACATCCCTAAACATTATGCACCACTGTCTTATGTCTGGCTTTCAAAGGGACTTCAAAAAATCAACTGGTGCAGTTGCCTGCCTTCCCACAGATAATCTGATTGTTATCCGCATTTTACGTATGAGAAAACTGAGGCCCAGAGAGGGAGAGAGGCTTGACTTGCTAAAGCCACACAGTAGGGCTGGGACTAGAACTGGAGTCTTCATGACAGTGGTGACCTCCTCCAGAAGTTTGCCCTTGCCTTTGATTTGTCTGCCCTGAACGTGCTTTCCCTTTCTGAGACAGTGAGGGTAACATCAACATCTGGCTCAGATTGGGCTCTCCCTTCTCATCTCCATCACGGTTTGCACTCTCCCTTTCTAGAACCAGCAGGTTCTCCTTGTGTTGCTTGGCTCACCTGGCTGCCAGGACCCTTCCCTCGAATGCCCCTCCCTGCTGTCCAGAGACCTGCATGAGTGTGACACGGAGGTTGGTGGGAACTATAACCAGCTGTGATTCCAACGTGGATGCTCAGAGGGTGGTTTGAACAATTACCAGAGGAAGTGATGATCGCTGGGGTCACCCCGGGTTCATTTAGAGCAAGACCTGCAGGACTGACCATTCTTTCTTTGTTGAGAAAGCTGCTAGACTGATTAGATCAGCGAGCTGGTTCCTAACAAATGTGAATTCCATGAAGATATTTGACAAAATCTCATAATTTTTCAGCGTGATAAAGATGGTCTATTTAGGTGCACCTGTTAATTGTTGGAACTCCAAACCCAAAAGATGTTCATCTGTAAGTAATCTGTGGTGGTTGTCCATGGGACTCTGTTCTTTGCCTGCAGATATATATATATATATGAAACCACATATTCTTTCTTAAATCAGTGATTTGGATAAGGTCATAAAAGTCATACTGATCAAATTTTGCTGATGATGCCAAGATAGGAGGATTAACAAATATTTAAGATGGCAGAGCCAAAAACAAATTTCCTCTTGTTACATTCACCCCATTGCTCCAGGATTCCAAGATTCTTTTTTCAGGATTCACTGCATCATCGGACACTTGGTTTCAGAAAAGCAACTGCTTAAGGACAAGACAAAGTCAATGAGCCCTAGAGGGAGTAGGTGTGAAAAGAGGCAGAGACCCTTGTTGACCGTGATTCATTATGATCTCTGGAGGGCAGGCGAGCTGAGATCTGCTGCTCAGTGTGTGTTCATGTAAATTCAGGCTACCCTGGCAGGCTGGAGCCCCCAGGTCTGCTGAGAAGGGGTGTCCTTTGGGGTATGTGCTGGGGAAGGTGATCCCAGTGAGACCATCCAACATGCCCATAGATGAGAGAAAACACTTCCATTGGTGGCCTTGGATTCATCTTAGATCCTTCCCTTTCATCTCCTTCCTACAGATGCTTATTACAAGACCTCTGTGTGCCAGGCATTGTGATGGGCATTGGTGGCTGGTCCCAAGCATTGCCCTTGTCCTGTGGAGCTAATAAACTTTATGCATTGTATGTGGGTGGTGCCAAGACCTGTGTAATGGTGCCAGACTGGGTTGTGGAAAATCCAGTCATTGCAAGGTGGGTAGCTGCAGAATCAGGAGGTGGAGAACACAGTTGGGTGGTGGGTCCCAGAGCAGGCCCCGAGAAAAGCAGGGCAGGAAACAGCCCTCTGGCCCCAACAGAGTCTCTCCTTGACCAAACCTTAGTCAGGCTCCTCTGATCCTCTTCTCAGCTAGGCCTTGACCTTTGGGCTTCTGTGTCCATCTTTGCATCACCCAATTTTAGCAAGAATCCTGCTAAGTCAGTGGAGTGAGAGTTCCCCATCCTCAATATCTGATCACCCCTGATAGCCGATCAAATTCCTCATCCTCCACCAGCCTCAGGGGACATCTGATCTCCCTGGCCTGCCTTCAGCAAGAGTCCTGTCCAGTTGATTCAGCTGGAATCCCCCTTACGCCTGACATTTCCTCATAGTAATGTTCTATCCACTGACCTCCCCCCCGGCCCCTTGGTTGTAAATCCCCACATGCCCTTATTCTGCTTAGAACTGAGCCCATGTCTAGACTGAGGTCTCTTGCCCCCATTGCAATAACATCCTGAATAAAATTTGTTTTCACTGCTTTAACTACTGTCTAGATCTGGCCTTCTTTGACAGCCCTCAGCAGGAGAGGGCCAAGAGGGCAGGGAAATCTGTGGATTGAAGCAGGACAGGAAACCAGTTTAAGGTGCGGAGGAAGGTCAGACATGTCTTGTTTGTTTAGAAGCACTGACTCTGTTGAGGGGGTTAGTCTGGGCTCTGCTGCAGGTACGGTGCTGAGGAGAGGCACAGCTGGGAGGGCTTTGTGTTTGGTTGATGGGTTGTGGGGTTGACAGAAAGGGAGGAAGCAAGGAACTAAAGCTCCGTGGATGGTGGACCCTTCAGTGACTGAGCCCTGGACGAGGGGCAGGGTTTGTGGCTGTTAAAGAAAACCAGAGCCAGACAGAAGTTAAAGAGGTAAAAATAGATTTTAGGCCCAGTGTGCTGGCTCACCCTTATAATCCCAGCACTTTGGGAGGCCAAGATGGGTGGATCACTGGAGGTCAGGAGTTCAAGATCAGCCTGGCCAACATGGTGAAACCCCGTCTCTACTAAAAATACAAAAATCAGCTGGGTGTGGTGGCATGTGCTTATAATCCCAGCTACTCAAGAAGCTGAGGCAGGAGAATCACTTTAACCTAGGAGGTGGAGGTTGCAGTGAGCCAAGATCACCCCACTGCACTCTAGCCTGGGGGACAGAGTGAGACTTTCTCAAAAAAACAAAAACAACAACAACAACAAACAGATTTTACCCAGGGGCTATTGCAATAGAGGAAAAGAGACCCCAGTGCAGATAGAACTGGGCTCAGCTCCGAATACAGCATGGACCAGTGGTGAGCCATACCCCAAGAGCATGTTGGGAGGGACAAGAAATTATTATGAAGAAATGTCGGGTAAGGGGCGATTCTGGCTGAACCAACTAGGCAGGATTCTTTTTTTTTTTTTTTTTTTTTTGAGATGGAATCTCACTCTGTAGCCCAGGCTGGAGTGCAGTGGCACGATCTCAGCTCACTGCAACCTCCACCTCCAGGGACCCAGTTCAAGCAATTCACCTGCCTCAGCCTTCCAAGTAGCTGGGTTTACAGGTATGAGCCACCACGTCCAGCTAATTTTTGTATTTTTTAGTAGAGACGGGGTTTCACCATGTTGGCCAGTCTGGTCTTGAACTCCTGACCTCGTGATCCACCTGCCTCAGCTTCCCAAAGTTCTGGGATTACAGGCATGAGCCACCGCACCCGGCCTAGACAGGATTCTTGCTGAAGGCAGGCCAGCTGGGGAGATCAGACATCCCCTGGAGCTGGTGGGGGATGAAGAATTTAATCAGATACCAAGGGTGAAGGATTCTAGCTAAGTAAAATTGTTAAAATTGGATGATACAAAGACATGGAAGCCCAAAGGTCAGGGCCTAGTTGGGAAGAGGATCAGAGGAGCCTGACTAAAGTTTAGTAGACTGAGTGCAGTGGTTCACACCTATAATCCCGCTACTTTGTGAGGCCAAGGCAGGAGGATCACTGGAGGCCAGGAATTTGAGAACAGCCTCAGCGACATAGTGAGATCACATCTCTTAAAAAAAAAATTAGCTGGGCATGATGGACTGTGGCTGTAGTCCCAGCTACTCGGGAGGCTGAGGAAGGAGGCTCTCTTGAGATCAGGTGTTTGAGAGTACAGTGAGCTATGACGGTGCCATCGCACTACATCCTGAGCAGGAGCGTGAGATCCTGTCTTTAAACATTAATAAAGTTAAAAACTATAGTTTAATCAAGAAGACACTCTTTGTCATAGGACAAAGAGATCCAAGAATGCAGAAACAGAAGACCTGCACATTTGCAGCTCATATTCTAGTGCGGAGATAGACACCTGAAAGAAATAATTCATAATTTAAATCAGAAGGTATGCACTGAGGGCTTGAAGCATCATTCATGCCCTTATTCATTCAAAAAGTGCATTAGAGTTCTCTAGAGGAACAGGACTAATCGGATAGATGTATATGTGAAGGGGAGATTATTACGGACTATTGACTCACGTGATCACAAGATGAAGTCCCACAATAGGTCGTCTGCAAGCTGAGGAGCAAGGAAGCCAGTCCGAGTCCCAAAATCTCAAAAGTAGGGCAGTCGACAGTGCAGCCTTCGGTCTGTGGCCAAAGGCCCCTGGCAAACCAATGGTGTAGGTCCAAAAGTCCAAAAGCTGAAGAACTTGGAGTCCGATGTTCAAGGACAGGAAGCATCCAGCACAGGAGAAAGACAGAGGCCAGAAGATTCAGCCAGTCTCGTCCTTCCATGTTCCTCTGTCTGCTTTTATCCCAGCCATGATGGCAGCTGATTAGACGGTGCCCACCCAGACTGAGGGTGGGTCTGCCTCTCCTAGCCCACTGACTCAAATGTTAATCTCCTTTGGCAACACCCCCACAGACACATCCAGGATCAATACTTTGCATTGTTCAATCCAGTCGAGTTAACACTCAACTATCAGAACAATGCTTCCTTCTGCCTTTATCAGGATAGTTTGTGGAGGAGGTAGTGATGCAACAGCTGACCTTAAGGAAAGCCCAGAATTCCATCCTTGAGGCAGCAAATTCAAGTAGAGGCCATTGTGCTGATGAAATACAGATCTATAATAAGAGAAGCTTTGGACGGGGCAAGGTTTATCTCTACCGTAGATACTGTTTTCATTCTGTTTTTGAGAAATGTTACTGTGGAGTATCGCACAATATTTGGTTTTGATGTTTTAGGATAGATATGTTTCTTGGAATCACAAGCCCCCTTTCCAGAATGTACCAAGGAATTGATAGATATCATTGAGTATCATGAGCCGTTTTGGTTGGACTTTAGCTTTTAGCCAATATTATGCCAATGGAATCCGTCACCACTGATGGTTGGACCTTTCCCAGCTGGGAAGGGAAATGTATACTTACAAAGACATTTGCATCTTCTGAAAAATCGTCCTAACAATAAACTCCTATTTTCATATTTGGAGTTTGCATTTTAAAAAAGATAACTAGTGGTGTTTCTTATCTTATTATAGAAGTAATTTATGTTTATTGTAGAAAATTTAGAAAATGCAAATAAAGAGAGGAAAATTCAAATCACTCATAACCTGACTAACACAATCACTGTTGATACCATGGTGATTTCATTACACTAAAAAAAATCAGACTTGAGATCATCTGCTGCTTATTACTTGTACCCTACCCCCCACCACCATTTTTTTAAATTGTGGTAAAATGCATTCTTCTTTTTTCCTTTTACTGTGTATCTTGAAGAGCTTTCTGGCTGTGCCAGAGTCTCTACTTCATATTTTTAAGTGGCTTCCCAAAATTCCACTAGGCCATAATTTATTTGGATAATTTTCTGTTGTTGAACATGCAGGTTATTTCTAGTTGTTGATTTTTTTTTTCTTTTCTAAACAAGGCTGCTGCATACAGCCCTGAAACAAAATAGATGCACATTTCCATGATTAGTTTTAGAATCTGGCCTTGGCTGGGCCAAAGGGGATGCAACTTTCAGTATTTTAACACAGTCATTTCTGCCATTTGTGGACAGCTTACTATGGGCTTTTACATGCATGATCTCATTTAATTTTCATAGCATAGGTGGGAGCTGTTATTATTCCTCTTTCAAGATAAAACATCTGAGGCTTAGAGAGGTTTAGTAACTTGGGTCAGGTGCAGGGGCTCACATTTGTAATCCCAGCACTTTGGGAGGCCAAAGTGGGCGGATCATTTGAGGTCAGGAGTTTGAGACCAGCCTGATTAGCCTGATCAACATGATGAAACCCTGCCTCTATTAAAAATACAAAAATTAGCCAGGCATGGTGGCACATGCCTGTAATCTCAGCTACTGGGAGGCTGAGACAGGAGAATCTCTTGAATCTGGGAGGTGGAGGTTTCAGTGAGCTGAGATTGCACCACTGCACTTCAGCCTGGTGATAGAGCAAGACTCCATCTGGGGTGGGGTGGTGTGGGGGCAGAATAAAGAGAGGTTTAGTAACTTGCCCAAGACCTCAGAGCTGGGCAGTGGCATAGAGGGGATGAAGCCCCCGGACCCCACTGCAGGACCTGCACTGGAATCCGACAGTGTTCTTCCTGCTGAGCTGTCCTCAGACAGTAGTGGATGTGGAGACCCTTTCCTGGAGCACAGGACTGATAATTATTTCTAAAAAAAAAATCGAAAGCTCTTGTCAGTTGGGCAGTTGGGTAAGCTTTCATTTGCATTTCTTTGTTTATCAGAAAGGTTGAATGTATTTAAATGTTTAATGAGCCTTTCAATTTTAGTGAATTGACTTGTATCTCTTGTTTATTTTTTAAAATATGAGTAGCTCTTTCTTGCTGATTTGTGAAACTGCTTTATGTATTAAGAATGGTAAAATCACGCCAAGTGTGGTGGTGGCTCATGCCTATAATCCCAGCACTTTGGGAGGCCAAGGTGAGTGGATTACCTGAGGTCAGGAGTTTGAGACCAGCTTGGTCAACATGGTGAAACCCTGTCTCTACTGAAAGTACAAAAATTAGCTGGGCGTGGTGGCTGTAACCTGTGATCCTAGCTACTTGGGAAGCTGAAGCATGAGAATTGCTTGAATCCAGGAGGCAGAAGTTGCAGTGAGCTGAGATCATGCCACTACAAGCTAGCTTGGGTGACAAGGCAAGACTCTGTCTCAAAAAAAAAAAAAAAAGATGGTAAAATCCATCTTCTATCCCATATGTATGGTAAATTTTTTTTTTTTTTTTTTGTTACGGAGTCTTGCTCTGTCTTGCCCAGGCTGGAGTACAGTGGTACAATCTCAGCTCAGTGAAGCCTCTGCCTCCTGGGTTCAAGCAATTCTCTTGCCTCAGCCTCCTGAATAGCTGGCACTACAGGCACATGCCACCATGCCCAGCTAATTTTTAGTAGAGATGAGATTTCATCATATTGGCCAGGCTGGTCTTGAACTCCTGACCTCAGGTGATCTGCCTGTCTCAGCTTCCCAAATTGCTGAGATTACAGGCATAAGCCAGTGCATTTGGCCCAATGTAGGGGTTTTAAACATTTTCACATAGCTAGATTTATATCTTTGTGGTTTCTGCTTTTGGTGTCATGCTTAGAAAGTCCTGCAAATACTCCATGGCTTTATAAATAACCCACTTAGAACTCCTTTTGGTTACAGTAATGATTTGACTTTTAAATATTTAACTCTTTATGTTTAGAATCTATTTTTTATAAAATAAACTTCTAATGATACATATTTTTCCAAATGGTTAATCCAGTGCCCCAATACCATTTGTTGAATGACTCGTTTCTTTGCTTACTCGAAATGACACATTGTGTATATATAGTTGGTCTGTTTCTGAACTTTTATTCTATTCCATAGGTATGTCTGATGTTTTCTGGGTCAGTGTCCTGCTATTTAAATCACCTTGCCTTTATATTATACTTTACTGTCTCAATAAGGGAAGTCTCCACCATGATGCACCTTCTCTTTGCAAAGATTTTCTTAACTGTCCTCCCCTATTTATTCTTATGCTAGAACTTTAGAATCATTTTGTTGGGTTCTAAAAATAATAATAGAATTGGTATTTTAGTTGGAATTTGGTGAACTTAGAAATTGATTAGAGGAGAATAAATTTTTTTTGCAGTATTGAGTCTTCACATTCAGAAGCAAGGTACATCTTTTATTCTTACCTCTTTCATATCCCTCTGGAAGAAAATCGTAGTTATTCATTTGTAGGAGAAGAAAAGATGTTATTTCCCTCACTCATTGCTAGGTTCATGGCTGAGGGCCCTATAACAAAAGATAGATTAAAGAGAAAAGATAAAAGCATACAACTGTATTTAACATGTTTTACATGTGACACAGGAGCCTTCTTAAGGAAGCAAAGGCCCAAAGAAGCAGGTAAACTTGTGTATTTTTATGCTTAGGTTTGATGAAAAAGCAGATAGTTGTGGAGATAGTTGATTGGACAAAGGGAGTGTGATCTTATGGTAATAAATTGGGAGGAATTTGCCAAGGCCTGTTTGCTCAGATTCTCCTCTGTGTTCCTGTGTCTTCAGAGATAAGGATGTTCCTTTCCCCTGGGTATACGAAGGGCATCTCTTGATGAGGCTTTTCTGACCTGCTTCAAGAGAAAAGGGTGGGAGAAGCTCAGAGAGTGTCCACCTTAGGTTTTGTGAACTGCTCCAGGGGAGAAGGGTGTGAGGAAGGTGAGAGTGGCCTTCCTGCTACTGCTGTTTTCTCAAATGCCAAGGTCAAGGTGCCAGATTTGGGGATAGTGTGTCCTGAAGCCCATCCCATCCAATCAACAACCATTCTTGAGCAGCTCCAGTCATTATAGCCCTTTCCACAGAAATTCTACTTGTTACATTAAGTTCATTACTCAGTGTTTTAGATCTTTATTACTATGGTGAATGAAATTCTTTTGCTATTATAATGGCTCCTCTTCTCCACAGGTATTTGCTAATTAACTATTGCTGGTGTGTAGAAAACTTGGATTTGTGAATATCGCTTTCCTAGCCAGCTGCCTTAGAGAGCATTCTCATTTGTCCTCTGGTTTCTCCCAGGTTTCCTTGGGTTTCCAGGAAGACAGTCATGCTGTATGCAAGTAGCAATGCTTCTGCCTCGTCCTTTCCCATATTGTAATCTTGCCTCTTTGCTGATAGATTGAATTGTTGGCATCTTTGGAGACTGGACTGGGCAGAAGTTGTGAGCATCCACATTCTTGTCTACACCCTGAGTTTGATGGAACCATTGCTGTTTGCCTATTACCTGGGATGCTGGCTGTTTGCCACAGACTTAGTTGTGTCCTGGAGGTATCCTCTTTCCCATTTCCTAAGAGGGTTTTGTTTGAAATCAGAAATGAGGGCTGAATTTTATTAAGTGCTTTTTCAGCCTCTTCCATATGAATGATTTGTATTTCGGAATTATTTCTGCAGGCAGATGGACCATAAACACCTTGAAGTCAAGAACTGTCCTCAAGACCATCATAACAGCCATTCATTCCCAACTGTATAGAAACCTTATGGAGAAACAACCATCTGAAATTATGAATCTTCCCTGCAGTAGATACTCAGTCGACATGTATTGGAGCCCAAGGGTGCAGACTCAGTCACTGGCATGAATTTTAGGAGGTTGTGAAAGAGAAAAGCACTCTGAAAATTTGGAGGTGGGGTGGCCAGGGAACTTCACCTCATGTGCACTAGTTAGGAGGCCATAAATGTGAGGAGGCATTTCATTTCATCCCGTTTTCCCGATGAGGTTAGTATCACGTTTGCCTCAATGAGGAACTGAATTACAATGCCATAGACTTTTAAATTGTGGGCCATAAAGTGCTTATCAAGGGCTAATTACAGCCTTGCTGAGCTCCTGTATTACCAGCCTCATGATTCTGCCAGCTGCCAGCAGGGGCAGGCTTTCCAGCAAAGCACCTCGCAGGAAAGGTGCCGCTGCATTGGCACGCATGCTATTTGTTTAGGAAATCAGACTTGTTTTCTAAGTAAATAAATGGTTAGAGTGCCAATGGTTAGAGCTGGCCAGTGGTTGGAAGTGTCCCCAGGATGGTACTAGTTGTTTTGGCTGAAAACAAGTTGTTCTAAAGCAGGTTGAAAGCAGTATGATCAAGGTGAAAATCGGATCCAAAATAATGTTGGGAAAAAGAAAAACCAATACTCCCTACTACTGGATTTCCATGTATTGGTAATTCTGGTGCACTCTTCATTTATACAACAAATATTAACCATCTATTATAGGTTGTAGGCAGTAGGGGATGATAGAGGGTACATCAGTGAACAAAACAAAGGTTCCAAGTAGTGATGGCACTAGGAAAAAGAAAAGGAGAGTCAAGGCATAAGTGATAATGAGTTAGGGGTGAGTGTGATTTCTGTTTGAAACCGGTGTCCAGACAAAGCCTCTCTGAGATGGTGTTGGAGCAGAGACTGGATGGAAGGAGAGAGAGAGCCCTCTTCTCTTCTCTCTCTCTCTCTCTCTCTCTCTCTCAGTGGAGGCTGGAGGAGGAGCCACTGCAGGCCCTGAGGCCAGTGTGCTTGAGGAGTTCGAGGACAAAAAGAGGTCCCCTAGGAACGGAGCAGAGTGATGGAGCGGGGCGCGGCCAAGTGCTAGAGGGAGGAGGGATGATCCCATAGGGCTTTCTGGCCATAGGACATTTGAGGACTTTGAGCAGGAAAATGATGTGATTTGACTTGTCTAAGGGCCATTTTTCCAAACTCTGCTTTTAGGCATTTTTGGTTCATTTCTCAACATTTTTTTGGCAGAGCAGGCACAATTGGCTGAAAATGAACGAGATCTAAAGAGAGAAAACACAGCCAAAAACCACCATGAAAACCAGAAAAAAAAATTCTGAAAAATTAGCAAAACTGCTTGAATGCCTATATGGTGTTGTAAACCTGTCTCAGGTTTACTGGTTATTAACACGTGAAAAGCCAATGACTAGGATGCTTCATTTTTGACCTGATTGCTGTCTGGATCAAGCCTTCAGCTGTCTGGGGGCTGGCCAGTGTGCAGTTTGCCAGACACCTCCCTTTGGTCAAGAGCCTGGGTCTGGAGGCATACAAGTAACCCAGACCTATCTTCTTGAACTGAAAATAACTGCTGCAGATGGTAGGACTTGGCCAATGGTAGTGCAGATGGGCTCCAAATAGTGCAGTAGTCTTCTTGGCTATGTGAAAAGATTATTTTGTCTTTGGTGCTATCACTGTTATTTTATGGGCCTGTAAGGCAGGGGAGGTTGGGGCTGAGGGCATAGCTTGAGTGGATGGTCATCTGAGGTCCGAGGTCCCAATCTGGAATTCTTTCACTTGCATCACAAGAGACTTCTGTGCTGCCAGGGCACCTTGCCCATCTCTGTATCAAAGCATCCATCCTATAATAGGGTAAAGATCTGCTTCTGTGTTTTTCCAGCTAAATTGGGACTTCTTTTAGTCACTATGTTTGGGTTACAGGTAAGCTGCTGTGACAAAGAGGCTCAAAAATATAGTGGCTTCAATAAGTTAAACATTTATTTCTCCCTCCGTCAACAGTATAGGTGGTCCAGGCATCTCTGCTCCACAAGGTCATTCAGGGATCTAAGTTCCTTGACTCTTGCTGTCCCATCATGCTATAGGATTTATCCTCATCGATGTAGTTGCAATAGGATCACTGCCACGTTTGTGTTTTAGCCCATCAGAAGGGGAAAAGAGGAAAGAGAAATGCAGAGCAAGCAACTTGTCCTAAAGTTGAAGATGGCATAGAAGTTGTACATGCCACTTATTTTCAATCTCATTTCAGAAAGTAGTCACATAGTCATACCTAGCTGCAAAGAAAGCTGTTTACATTTAATCTCTAGCTAGGTAATGGTGTGGCATATTAATTTTCTATTGCTGCTGTAAAAATTTAACACAAACTTATGCCTTAAAACAACACAAATTTATTGTCTTATGGTTCTGGAGGTTTGGAGTCCAAAATTAGTCTTGCTAAGGTCAAAAGTTTGGTAGGGCTGATTCCTTCTGGAAGCTCTGAAGGGAGAATTCATTTCCTTGCCTTTTTTCAACTTCTTGAGGTCACCTGCATTCCTTGGCACATGGCCCCTTCCTTACGTCACTCAAACTTCTTGATTCTGTTGTCACATCTCCTACTATTCACTCTGATTTACAGCTTCCCTCTTATAAAGAACTTTTGTGATGACATCAAACATATCTGGGTCTAGGATAATCTCCCCATCTCAAAATTCTTAGTCACATATGCAGAGCCCCTTTTGCCATGCAAGGTAATGTATCCATAGGTTTCTGAGATTAGAACATGGATATATTTGGTGGCAGGGCCTTCATTCCATCTATCACAGATGAGAAGTGTTTTATTACTAAAAGAAGGAAAGGGAGAAAGGGTATCAGAGGAGTGGCTTCTTAATGCCTGCCCCAGAGCAGATGCTCAGTAAATGTTGCATACAGGAGCATTTGTGGGGTATCGCCTGTCTTCCTCCATACCACCCTGAACTTCATTGGTTCAACCAATATCTCTTTATAGAGAACAAAAAGTGACAGATATCCAATGCTGATCCTTAAGTGCAGAGACTCTCAATCTGGGGCAAGAGAAATGGAGAGGAAGCCCCTGGGGAAGATTAGCTGTCCACACTTGTTACTGTTAATTCCACCTCCTTCCTGGGTTCCACTTACCCACTCCCACCTTCAGAATAGACGCAGAGCCCTACACAGCGAAAACGGAGTCCATTATCTGAGGCCGCAAGCATGGCTTTTCTCCTAGTTTTCCAGAACTGTCCTCATCCTGGTCGCATAAGCTGAGGGCTTTGGCGTCATCTCTAACCACCCCTTTTCTGTGGCCCTCCCCGATGTTCACCAAGTCCCTCCACATTTCCAGATTTCATGGTGCTCACTCTTAGCCTTTCTTCATAGCCTCGCTGCTCACGGAACTGGCTCAGGCCTTGTCACTATGGTTAATGCACCTGCCCCAGCTGTTTGCCTGGCCTTCCTTCCTCTGGTCCCTCCTCCTTCAAGCCTCTTCTGTCCATGGTGGCTCAGGCTTTGGTCACTGACCAAAACACTATGACCATCCTGCTGCGCTTGCTGGAAAGTCGCCACCTGGTTCCCAGTTTGTAGCAGGTGAAAACGTATCTGTGTTCGCTCTCCATGTATCTGACCTGGTAAGGGGACTGGAAAAGGGGCTTCCCTCTGAGTCAGAGCCCCTAGGTTCCATCCTCTGCACGGACCCTCTAAGAGGCCTGGGAAAGACACATCCTTCCTGTGAACCTCAGTTTCCAGCTTTGCGAGAGGGGTGAGGCTGGCCAGCTGAACTTTTACTTTAAGATTTGGGGATTCCTTCCAAACTAGTCCTTGGGACTCCTGTCATTGAAGCCTAGGGAGGCAGAAAGAGAAGAAGGTGCAGAGAGAAAGGAAGCTTCCACACTGTCCCCTCCACAGTGCCCCTGTGGATGGTTCACGTGCATAGCCTCTTCCCTGGCCTTGAATCCTCCAGTCTCAGGGTCTCCTGTATCCTCCATGAGCCCTGTTCACAGCAGGAGTGCTGACATCTCTTCGGCTCTGAGACCCAGCTAAGGGCTGGCAGTTCAGCCCCTCCACGCTGGGCCACCACCTTGTTGACTCTCCTGCATGGGCATCTCATCTCTTCCATCCGTCACACCTGAGTCCTGTCCTGTAGGCCTGTGAGATGCCAGGTGCTGCCCTCCCCCCCCCGCTAGACTGGACTCCTGCTGAGGGGATTTTAGGATCCTACAGCACCCCCAGATGTTCACGTGGCGTTCCTGGCTTTCATGATTGGGCAAAATCTGTTCCTTCAGAGGAATGTTGATGACATCACTGTGATTTCTGGGCTGCGTGGATGGATTTGGCGAAGTCACTTGTAAGAACAAATGATTTAACTGAATCTGGACATGGGAATCCTGTGGAAGCTTGGCTTTCCATGCCACTTAGCAATTCCATCTTTGGCTCCTTTCGTGTTCCAGGCACCATCCTGGGCACTGGAGTGGAGAACTGCCAAGGGAAGTTTATAAACTGCCCCTGTTCCCTCCCTAGATGACGACGGAGACAGAAATGACCAAACAGCCTGAACTGTGCCAGGCTGGAGGAGGGAGTCTCAAACTGTTAAGCAAAGTTTATAAACCGTTGCTCCTTCCCTAGAGGATTGATGTGGGGTGTGTGGACAGGATTTGCAGTGACTGATGGGCTTCAAACAAGGCTTTGCCCTTTAAAAAAGCCATTATCATTTATCTCCTCCGCAACAGGGCTCCTCGCGACCTTCAGAGGCAGCAGCTGAAGTGTTAGCAGTGAGCGTGGGTCAGATAACGGGTTGTGCGTCGAGCAGTGCTTTATAGGAAAACCAAAGCGATAGTGGCAATTACACGAGGTTTTCCATGTTCCACGATGCCCCGTTTATTCAGGATCTTCAGGGCATGTACTGTCCTCAGGCGCTGATTTTCAGGGACCTCAGGTTTCCACATTTAAACATCAAGAATGTTTTCTTTTAGAATATTGGCCATTCCGTATATCTTTGTAAAATCTTTTTATTCGCTGTTTTTTTTTTCAACTTAAAAAATGTTTTCTCATACATATTCATTGAAGAAGAAAAACCAAGAAAATACTTATAAAGTAATAGTTTTCTTCTTTCGACTGCTCTCAGATCTAAGCCCTGTTGACGTTCCACCTTCTAAGATGCGGTCATTCTAATCCAGTCTTTCACTGATGACTCAAGATCTTCGTCTCAGTCCTCATCAGTTGTCCTCTGCACCAAGTGGCATCTTCCCTCCACACACTATGATTCTTGGTGTAAAAAGCACTGCACGGGGCGGTGATCCATTTTGTTATTCTATTCTCTTGGTGCCAGCTGGTAGTTTCTGCAGCTGTACATAAACCTTCCTTACATTCCTTTTCCCTCTCTCTATATGCACTAGGTCTTCTTGATTCTAAGATGCCCATCTTCCCTGGACAGTTTAATATTTCTGCAACCAGGGTGTATCTTGCCAGAGGACAAAGGAATACGTTCTTATGGACATTGTCATCGTCTCTGTGTACAGGGAGTTTCATCTATTTCCCTTCTCAGTTGCTGTGGTCACCGGTTTCATTGGAGAACTTACAGTCACTTGAATTTTAACTTACATTTGGATTCCTAAATGATTGCTTATTATGTGTTTTAAAAGATGACACTATAATGAAGTAATAAAATTATTGTGAATGTAGAAGATTGCCTGTCATGTGCCAGGCAAGATGATTAAAGGCAGTTGAAATTGCCAAATCTCCCAGAATAGATCATAAGGTTTTCAGAGTTAAGGGAGGTAGATGGGACCAACTTTTGTGTCAGGAAGGAATATCAAGTGCCCCAAATTATTAATAGCTTCGGACTGACTTTTGAGATAAACTGTCTAGTTCCCATCAACAGATAATTTAATTAAAGAGAAAGGAACCAGGAAATAACCAAATAGGAAATTTGGATGAAAGGCTCTTATCTTCGTTATCCTTGGGTTTGCCTGAGGATTATTCTGTTCATTTGAAAGATGCTGAGGGGTTCAAGGTCATGCCATTTGGGTCACAAACAGCAGGTTGTCAGCAGAATACTGTGCCCATCTGGCCAAGACACGCACTGACTCAGAAGAACCCTGAGAATCTGAATTGGAAGAAGGCTGAGATTCAAGCTTTGAGTATAGTATTGAAGAAGAACGTGGTTTCAGTAAGCCTGTGCTTTTTGCTGGTCAGTAAAGACTATTTCTGTGTTCTCGCTTAAAAAGGAAGTTCTGACACATGGTAAAACGTGGATGAATCTTGAGGATGTCATTCTAATTGAAATGAGCCAGTTACAAAAAGACAAATACTATCTGGCTTCACTTATATGAGATATCCTGAGCAGTCACATTCACAGAGACAGGAAGTGGAATGCTGGTCGCCAGGGCTGGGATTGAGGAGAAATAGGGAGTTGCTTTTTAATGGGTATAAAGTTTCATTTTTGTAAAGGCAAAAAAATTCTGGAAATTGGTTGCACAACATTGCGAACATGCATAACACTACTGAACTGTGCATTTTAAAAAGGTTAAGATGGTAAATTTTATGTTACACATATTTTCATCACAGTTAAAAAATATATTTCTGGGTTCTCTTGGTGAGAGTACTACCATCCACCCAGTTTTACGAACAGGAAATGTTTGACACCTCCCTCATGCCCCATCCAGTGACCAGACCTTCTAGATTTTATCTGCTAGTTTTTCAGCTCTCTGCATTTTACCATCTCTTCCATCACAGTCCAAGCTACCATCATCTTCTCGATACAACAATGATGGCCTCTTAACCACAATCTCATGGACTTCTTGCTGTCCTCAAATCCTTTCTCCAGAGAGAACTGAGCAAAAGTCTGATTATATTGGGCCCGCATTTAAAAGCTTTCCCTGATTAGGGAAATGCAGATCAAAACCACAATGACATATCACTTCACACCCACTACGATGGCTAAAATCAAAAGTCAGATAGTAACAAGTACTGGTGAGGATGTAGAGAGACTGGAATCCTGTTCATTGCTGGTGGGAAAATAAATGGTCTTTGGAAAACAGTCTGGCAGTTGTTTAAATGATTAAACATAAAGTCACCATATGACCCAGCAGTTCCACTCCTAGATACGTACCCAAGAGAAATGAAAATGTGTCTACCTAAACACTTGTACATTCATGTTCGTAGCAGCATTATTTAGAATAGCCAATAAAGTGGAAAGAACCTAAATGTCCATCAGGTGATGAATGGATGAACAAAATGTGATAGATCTATAAAATAGAACACTGCTTGCCCGTAAAAAGGAATGATGCATGCTACAACATGGATAGACCTTGAAAACATCATAAGTGAAAGAAGAAGCCAGTCACAAAAGATCCTATGTGATTCCATTCACGTGAAACGTCCAGAATAGGCAAATTCATAGATAGAAAGTAGATTAGTAGTTGCTTAGAGCTTGGCAGAGATCGGGAAGTAGAGGATGGTTGCTAAAGGTATGGGATTATTTTCCTGTTTTTCCTTTTAATGGAGGAAAGATGATGTCTGTTTATTGGTGTCTTTTAAAAAATAAGTCCAGGTGAATTTAGTTTGCATTTTCCATTTTTTAAATCATGTTAAAATACATATAACCTAAAACTTACCTTCTTAGCCATTTTAATGTACAGTTCAGTGGTATTAAATACATTCAGAATGTCATAGTCAACACCACCACCCATCTCTATAACTCTTTCCATCTTGTAAAACTGAAACTCTGTACCCATTAAACCATAACTCACCATTCTCCCCACCCCCTAGCCTTGGCAACCACCATTCTACCTTCTGTCTCTATGATATCAACTACTCCAGGTACCTCATATGAGTGGAATCATACACTGTTTGTCTTTTTGTGACCGGCTTCTTTCACTTAATATAATGTCCTCAAGTTTCATCCATGTTGTAGCATATGTCAGAATTTCTTTCCTTTTTAAGCTGAATAATATTCGCTTGTACGTACACACCCCATTTTGCTATTCACTCATCTGTTGACAGACATGTGGGCTGCTTCCACATTTTAGCTATTCTGAATAATGCTGCTACGAACATGAACACACACATTTCTATTTGGGATCCTGCTTTCCATTCTTGTGGGTATATATGCAGAAGTAGAATTGCTGAATCATATAATTTTTGGGGGGAGAGCCACTATATTGTTTTTCATAGCATCTGTATCATTTTACATTCCCACAAATACTGGCCAAAGATTCCAATTTCTCCACGTCCTCATCAACACTTGTTATTTTCTGGATTTTTTTGGTAGTAGCCATTGTAATGGATGTTACATAGTATTTGGATTTTGTTGTTGTTGTTGAGACAGAGTCTTGCTCTGTCGCCCATACTGGAGTGCAGTGGCAGGATCTTGGCTCACTGCAACCTCGGCCTCCTGGGTTCAGCCATTCTCCTGCCTCAGCCTTCCAAGTAGCTGGGACTACAGGTGTGCACCACCATGCTTGGCTAACTTTTTGTATTTTAGTAGAGATGGGGTTTCACTGTGTTAGCCAGGATGGTCTTGATCTTCTGACCTCGTGATCTGCCTGCCTCAGCCTCCCAAAGTGCTGGGATTACAGGCGTGAGCCACTGCGCCAGGCCTGGGTTTTTTTTTTTGAGGTGATGAAATGTTCTAAAATTGACTATGGTGATGGTTGTGCATATACGTGAATATACTAAAAAGCATTGAATTGTACACTTTGAAGGGGTGAATTGTATATGTGAGTTATATCTCAGTCAGTCTGTTTATTTTTTAAAAGCTTTCCATGGCTGCCTACTGTTCTTAGCAGAAAGCCCACAGCTCTCCGGCTGGCCCTTGGGGTCTTGCCTGCCTGGCCGTCATGCTTCCCTCGTCCCACCTCAGCTGGAGACTGCACACGTGGCTTGCTGGCACTCTGCCCCTTTGCCTGGCTGCATCCTCCTACCCCCACCCTCATCACTTGCTTCGCTCTCCTAGTTGAGTTCTCTTGGTTCTACCTTGTTAAGATTCCAGCTCAAACATTACCTCCTCAAGGCAGCCTTTCCTGACTCCTTGGACTAGATTCCTCACGATGTGAGCTTCTGGTTTCCTGCACATATGTACCCCATTGACTGTGCCAGCCGCCAGCCCCTGCCCCCAGTCTCTTCTGTATCCTCAATCCTAGCAATAGTTCTCTACATGTATTTGTGGAATGATGAATCAATAACATCCTTGGTCTTAAGACTTATGGTATTAATGTTCTGCTTTGAAACAACATAAAGCAAAACAAAACAGCTAATAGGATGACTTATAAAGCTATGTTAATTGAAACAGTGTGCTCTGAAACCGAAAAGAGATAGCCAGTCAGTGGAACAGAACAGAAACTCTAAAAGCATGCCTGAATAAATACAATAATTTAATATATAATAAACTAGAATGTGAAATGATTGAGAAAAACTGAATTTTTCAACAAAAGATATTGAGGATGACCTGTTACATTTAAAAAGTTTAAATGTTAAAACAACCCAATTAAAATGGGCAAAGGACTTGAATAGACATTTCTCCAAAGAAGATGAACAAATGGCCATTTGCATATGCAAAGATGGTCAAGGTCACCAACCTCTAGGGAAATGTAGGTAAATCTACTACTTTACGCCCATTAGGATGGCTTTTATTAAAAACAACAACAACAACACACCACAGAAGCAAACAGAATGACAAGTATTGGCGAGGATGTGAAAAAAATGGACGTTTCTGCATTACAAGTGGTAAAATGGTACAGCCACCGTGGAAAACGATATGGCAGTTCCTCACAAAATTAAACATAGAATTACCATATAATCCAGTAATTCCACTTCTGGAAGGACACTCAAAATAATTAAAAGCAGGGACTCAAACAGATATCTGTACACTAATGTTCACAGCAGCATTGTTCATAATAGCTGAAAGGGGCATCAACCCAAGTATTTACCCTGAAAGAGAAAGGAAATTTGGACTTAGGCTACAATCTGAATGAGGCTTGAGGACATACTGCTAAGTGTAATATGGAAGACAGAAAAAGACAAATATTGTATAATTCCGATTATATGCAGTTCCTGAAGAAGACAAATTCTTAGAAAATAGAATGGTGGTTGTTAGGAGCTGCAGAGAGGGAGGGAAATGGGGAGTCAGTGTTTAATGGGTATAGAGCCTTAGTCGGGGGTGATGAAAAACTTGTGAAGACGGATGGTGGTGGTGGTTGTACTACAATGTAAATGGACTTAATGCTGCTTAACTGTACATTTAAAAAATGGCTGCAACAGTCACTTTAATGTCATGTGTATTTTGCCGCAATAAAAAAGGAATTTAAAAAGTTAAAATGTTAGCTTTCTACTCCCTGACCACCTCTTTTTACAGCAAAATCATTTCCAACTTTAATATTTCAATGTGAAAAAAAACCGAAAGAGTAGAAGTGGCTACTGATGTAACCTTAGGATGCTGAAGGGCTTGCTGAGCATGGCACTGAGGGCAGCAACCACAAAAACAAAGACTGGCACATTTGGATACAAAATGTAAAAATGTCAGAAAATCGAAGCCCCTGTTACGTTATGTTGTGATCCCGGGAAAAAGACTCTGAGATGGAGAAGTACCTGCAAAAGGTTTACTGGGGAGTGCATGGGAAAGAGGACAGTAGGAGGGGCAGAGGCAGAGAGGGACTCACACTGTGGTTTCAAATGACGCTGTTGCTGACCCCAGGGAGAGAGTCGTGGAGCTGAAACGGCCCTTCAGCGCAGTCCCAAATGGAGGCAGTGGGAGCCTTGGTTTTCCTGCATCAGCCAGTCACTGGCCCGGGCTGCCCCCTGGGTTGAGGCAGCTCCCTGACACTGAGGGCAGGTTCCAGTAAAGGACTCAGTGGTGCACTGTGAGCGGCCGATGTCCCTCCAGCTGTGGGGACAGGCATATCAGCCCAGCAAAAGGGATCAAGGTGGAGCCCCACAGTATCCGCTATAGCTATAAACAATAACCAAGGCAGGTCTTTACAACATAGCTCAGATTTCTCAGGAAACTGCCTCCAAACAGATGTGCATGCAGGAGCTTTATGTTGCAGGGCTATTCTCTGGAACAGTACCCGTAAGGGAGAGAGGGAAGCAGGATTGGGCACAGAGAGGTTGAGCTGCCACACAGCACACAGTTGCAGCAGAGGCCTCAGTGGATGCCACAGGGAGCCCTAAAGCTGGGAGAGCCCTTCAGATTTGTCCTGAATCGAGGCGAGGGGGTTGGGTCTTTCTACCCCTATGCAAAACAGTTGCTGGATGTGGGCTGCCCCTGGGGAGGGGACATAAATGTGGGTAAAGCAGCTTGCTTGGCTGAGGGTGGCTTCTGGTCAGCAGCCAGCACTCCCTGCAGCTGGGGGAGCCCATGCCTGGATCCTGAATGGGGAGGGAGGACCTGGGCACTGGATGGCAGTCCCACCCCACCCCTGCTGCTGGCACCCACTTTCTCTGTTTAGTAAGTTTACCCCTCTGGCACGTCTTCTCCAGCATTCTGTGGTTTGTTTTCCTAGGAAGCTTACAAGAGGAAGTTAGAGGGACAAACCACAGCCCCCACAGCTACAGTAGGCATTGGGAAACAGCTGAGACCATCATCGCTCTCCTTTGCTCTCTGTTCTCCTGAGCATCTCTGCTGCTCTAAGTGGCTTACTGGGTTGGCTGAGCCAGACCCTCATTCCTGAGGGTCCTGAGCCCCTGGTCCTGGGTTCTTATGAGACCAGGACTGCTGCACTATTTCCTTGTCAAAGTTGGGCAAAGGACCACGGAGCACTATCCCAGTGCATCACCCAGGCACCAAACATACTCTTCCAGGCCCCCATTACCTAAGAGCAGCTCTGACCCTCCTGAAGACCAGGACCAGTTACCCCTGCCATGGCAGTGGCTCCTCTTCTGGTCTGCTGGGTTCCTGGCACTAGGGGCCTGAAGTAACCAGGTGGTCTCTGTAGCCGAAAAATTAATGGGACTCTTACTATTGCCTTACCTGGAAAGCATTCCTCCTCTGGAGCTCAGGCCCTCTAGATACTGTAGCTACTAGCCATGAATAGCTACTTAAATTTGAATAAAATAAGCCAGACACAGTGGCTCATGCCTGTAAACCCAGCTACTTGGGAGGCTGAGGCCAGAGAATCGCTTGAGGTCAGGAGTTCAAGACCAGTCTGGTCAACATAGCAAGAGCCCATCTATGAAAAAACAAACAAATAAAAATTCAGTTCTCCATTCATATTAGCCACAATTTCAAGTGCTCAGTACCCACAGGAGGTTTATGCATTGGACAAGCATAAAATAGTTGGCATAAAATAGTTCCATGATCACAATAAGTTGTTTTGGGACAATATGTCTCTAGACCTCCTGTAACCTAAAGTTGCAAGGATGAGAAGCATGAATTCTCCAAGTGGGTCACTGGGAGTGATGTTGAGTGGAGCCATTCCGACCTCCAGCCCCTGGCTCCCAGACCCATGCATTCTACCTGTTGGGCCACAGCACCACGTAATGATCATTCATTTCAATTGTTCCTTTGGGTTTGTTAGGTTCCTGCCTGGAACATGGTACCCTGTCCTGCAGGGGATCATCTCCAGGCTGGTCCCCTCACCTGAGCCTTCAGAAGGCCATTCCATTGCTCCATCGGGCTGGTAGCTTCTGAGTGATTGGGTCTGTGAGAGGCCCCATAGTCATGTGGCCACTGCTACCCTTCCTTTGCTGTCATACAGGTTCCTTGGTTTGAGGTGATGTTATATAGGATCTGCATCAGTGGATCAAACCCTCTGTAAACCCCAGAAAGATAGTGGTGCTGGCTAAGGCTTTGTGGGCAGGACAGGTAAACCATACCAGAATAGGTATAGATTACAGTCAAGATAAATCACTTCCTTTCTGGGATTGAAGATGTTCAAATGTAATTGACTTGTCTCCAAGTGGCTGGTTGCATCCCTTGAGGGTTGGTGTCCTGTGGGAACTCAGCTCTGGTCTTTGTTGCTGGCAGATTGGACGTTCAGCAATGTGAGAAGTTAGACCCACTCTAGTGAGTGGGAGTCCACACTTCATCTCCTCCAGGGCTCAGAAGCACATTAAGTGCTGCCTTTGGAGCAGCATCTAGTTCTCTGCTGCAGATGGCATGGCCTTGCTCCAGAACCTTAGGGTCTGTGTTATGATTGTCCTATTCAGGCTTGACACAAACTCCACATGGTGTTTTTTTCCCACTAGATTCCTCTAGTACTATAGGGTCTACTGGGTCATATGGCTGAATTGTTAGGACGGCTTGTGCTGCAGCCTGGACCTGCTGTAGAGACCTTTTTTGTCCTGGGATCTACACAAAGCTGGCAGCATTCTGTGTCAATCAGTAAATGGGTCAGAACGTTATTCTCAAATATGAAATATGCTGCTTTGGGAACCCGAAGAGGCCTTCTTAGTGTTGGGAAGTGTAAGATGCAATATTCGTTCTCTTTTCTTTTCTTTTCCTTTCTCTCTCTTTCTTTCTTTTTCTTTTCTTTTCTTTCCACTCTGTCAACCAGACTGAAGTGCAGTGGAGCGATCATGGTTCACTGCAGCCTGGACTTCCTAGTCTCAAGCTACCCTCCCATCTCAGCCTTCTGAGTAGCTAAGACCACAGGTGCATGCCACAACACTGTGCTAATTTTTAAAAATTTTATATAGAAATGGGATCTCACTCTGTTGCCTAGTCTGGTCTTGAACTCCCAGGCTCAAGTGGTCCTCCCACCTCAGCCTCCTGAGTAACTGGGACTATAGGCACACACCACTATGCCTGGCTTATTTTTAAAAATGTTATTTTGTAGAGATGGGGGTCTCACTGTATTGCCCAGTCTGGCCTCAAACTCCTGGGCTCAAGCAATCCTCCCACCTCAGCCTCCCAAAGTGCCGGTACTACAAGTTTGAGCCACGGCACCTGGCCCAATAATTAGTTCTTTACTTTGGAAAGAATATCTCAGACTGCTGGATTCCTGAATACGTCTCTGATGTGGTAGGCCTCTGAACCTTTGGAGGGTTTGTCTAGTTCCTCTGGGTACATGTATCTGACCCGGTGTCCAGCATACTTGCCCCTCTTGCTCAGGTGGCCCAATTAACAAGATTGGTCTTTTGAGATAAAAGACCAACATGGTGTCCTGCATAATGTCCAGACAGTCCGAGGCCCTTCCGACTATAACCGAGAGTGGGATGATTAACATGGCCCTGGGCAAAAACCATAAATGTATCTTTTTCCCATTTGTTCTATATGATTGCAAACAGCTTCTGATTTTTCTTCCTCATGGGATGAAACATAATGGATTTGCCAACTTGGTGGCCACGTATCGTATACCGGAGACTGTGTGAATCTGATCTAGCAAAGCTAACGTTGTGGCATAGCAGTGTAATTGAAGTACTACTTGGTTGACTTTGTGGAAGTCCGGTGTCATCCCCCAGGCTCCATCTGGTTTTTGAAGAGGCCAGACTGGTGAATTAAATGGGAATACAACGGGGATCACTAGCTGTTTATCCTTAGGTCTTTCTGCCATTCTCTTCGCACCTCCAGCAGGACGCCATACTGTTTTTGACATAATATCTTGGCTAGGAAAGGGGAAGAAACCGTTTTGGAAGCTTCCGCTTGGACTTGCTCAACTCTGATGGCTCTTACTCCATAGGCCGGAGAACCAGTGTGGGGGTCCTGCCAACACCCACACATGTCCTTTACAATCACACCTTTGACAAGAAGGACATGCCACTGGGTGGGTCTGTGGACCTAGTAGGCTCATTATGATCTGGACCTGGGTGGGGATGCCTTTTCTTGAGCTATCCCCCCTATAATTCTAACAAGGTGGCCACATTTGTGTCCCTGGGTAGCAATATCCACTCAGACCCCATATTTAATGATCCTCAAAATGTCTGGGTATTTTTCTTTCCCCAGTTTATGGTTACTTGTATAAATTCTGTAGGTCCTTCTGGAGAAAGACAGAGGGAGTCATTATTATATATATTTGTTGTGATGTGATAGGATCTTTCCTCATGAGAACCTACACTTTCCTTCAGATGGAGGCCTTCAGGTCTGCAAAATGTCTCAGGTCCATAAACTGGGCAAGGGATCATTTTTTTTTTTTTTAAGTGGGGCAGCTGCCTTCAGCCTCCTGATTGTCCATTTTTGATTTTTCAGTTTTTGGCTGGATAAATGAAGGAATACTCTTGGTGGCTGTCCACCTACCTTTCCCCGAGGAACACTGTTCTGTTAACCATCTTCCTAGATCTCTGTGGACCCTGACCGCCATTCTGATCTTGCCGCTAATTATGACAGTTGCACCCACCTTTCTTTTGACAGTTAAGTGTTACTGTCTGGCCTCTTAGTATTTGGGATTCTATTATGCCCATTGCGATAAGGGAGACCAGTTCTGTAACAGCGTTTTCTGCCATCATCCCCAGTCTGCAGAGGAGAGCCAGCACTGAATATCTCCATGGCACTATGCCTTTCCTTTAGTCCCCTCCGCACCACCCCACCCCACCCCTGCCTGACCCTCTGCACAGTCTCCTGGCCTTGGTTACATTTCCTCTCTACTGAGCTTACTTCTGTGAGCTTTGCGATCTCTTCCTCCACTGCCTTGATGACAGTTCTGGCATTTCTGCTTCACTTCATGTAGGCCAGGCTTGGAAGAGCCATTGTGTAAACTCCTTCTCTCAGGATACTCACCACGGCATTATATTCTGTATTATGAGAAGGCCCTCTCACAGGGCTCAACCTGTCCTTAATTAGCCTGATGCTCCATCCCCCCGTGATCCACACTCTCACAGCCGAGTCCCACATAGCACCTCTTGGCTCCTGTGGGACATGCTGTCTGGGTCTCACAGCTGTGGTGTGTGTTACCTTGTCTGGGCTTCCTTGTCTGGCTGTGTTGTGATTTGACTCTAGTTTTTGGTCTGGTGGTCAGGAAGAGATAGGGGGATACATCCTGGGGTGGGCATGTGTAATAGCATCTTTGCATTGTCTCTAAGCAAGGCAACAGCCCTAGCCTGTGTTGGGGAGGAGTGGGTCAGTCCTGCAGGCCCAGGTTTTCAAGTACATCAACCTGGTGTCTCCATTCCAAGTCTCATGGTCCCGTTCCCCAATTACAGCCCTGATTTCAGCATAGCCGATTTGTTAAGGTTGGAAATTTACCCTTTTCTGGAGCCCTGCTCCCCTTTTGAATAATTCCTAGGGTCCTCAGCTTTTTCTGCCCTTCATCTACATGAGACGTGAGTTTCTTTATATGTGACCAAGAAGTGTTTTCAATTTTCACACTCTTCTGAAATTGGTGATTAATCATACTCAGCCTCTCTTCGTTTTCCCCCAGCACATTGATTGTGCCCAGCAACAGCCATCAGATTCTAAGTTCCTTATGATCATTGCTTCACTCAGACCTCTCAAATGCCTGTGAGAGTGCCCTATCCATCTTCCATTCCAGCTGGCCATAGTGCAAGTTTGAACAATTTCACTGCTTCAGCATGCCACGGGCTATGAGTGCCCCACCTGCCACCAATGGTGGGATTCTCACTACCAGCTCCAAAATCTCATATTCGATTTTGCTCTGAAAACTGTTTCTGAAGCCAGTTCCTTAGGCTGGATTCCCTGGGAAACTGAGACTCAGAGATTTATGTGTCAGAACTCTTCATTTGCAAGTGCTGTTGGTAGTAACACCTATAAGAGAGTAAGGGAAACAGGACTGGAAGCAGGAAGAGTTGAACTGAAGCGGGAGAAGTTGAACTGATATTTGGTTGCAATAGGAGCCTCGACCAATTCTCCAGGGAGCCCCGAAGCTGCCTGAATCAAGGCAAGGGGTCAGGCCTTTATATTCCCACACTGGATGTGGGCTGCCTTGAGGGACGGGGCGTAACCTAGACCAGAACAGCTCCCTTTAGGCCACAGTAGTTTCTGGAGAGACTCATTTGTGAGCCACCTAGCAGCTGGGGAAATGAGTACTGTGGTCCAAAATGGATGATTTGGGAAGTGGCCCACAGCATCCACTAAAAGAGTCAACACGGGCCAGGTGTGATGGCTCATACCAGCACTTTGGGAGGACGAGGCAGGTGGATCACCTGAGGTCAAGAGTTCAAGACCAGCCTGGCCAAGATGGTGAAATCTGTCTCTACTAAAAATACAAAAATTAGCTGGGTGTGGCGGTGCACGCCTGTAGTCCCAGCTACTTGGGAGGCTGAGGCAGGAGAATCGCTTGAACCTGGGAAGAGGAGGTTGCAGTGAGCCAAGATTGTGCCACTGCACTCCAACCTGGGTGAAAGAGTGAGACTCCATCTTGGAAAAAGAAAAAAGTCAACACATTTCAATATACAAAAGGAAAAATAAGAAAGAGATGAACACTCCAAGGAACCAGGTGCTAAGAGCCCACAATGTAAGCTCAGTAATGCCTTACCCCAAGATGTCCACATCCTCATTCCTGACCCTGTGAATGTTACCTTCCATGGCGAAAGGGAGTTTGAAGATGTAATAAATTAAGAATCTTGAGGTCAGGTGCAGTGGCTCACTTTTGTAATCCTAGCACTCTGGGAGGTGGAGGTGGGTGGATCACCTGAGGTCAGGAGTTCGAGACCGCCCTTGCCAATATGGTGAAACCCCTTCTTTACTAAAAATACAAAAAAATAAGCCGGGTGTGGTGGCATGTGCCTGTAGTGCCAGCTACTTGGGAGGCTGAGGCAGGAGAATTGCTTGAACCTGGGAGGTGGAGGTTGCAGTGAGCAGAGACCGTGCTATTGTACTCCAGCCTGGGTGACAGAGCAAGACTCTATCTCAAACCAAAAAAGCATCTTGAGATGGGGATATTACCTTGGATCATCCAGATAGGCTCCAGGTTATCACAAGGGTTCTTATAAGAAGGAGTTCGGAGGTCAGGGTGAGTAGTAGGAGACATGGGCATGGAACCAGGAAGTTTGAGTGATGAAAGAAAGGGGCCATGAGCCAAAAAAATACAGGTGGCCTCTAGAAGCTGAAAAAGGCAATGGGCTTCCAGAAGGAATCAGCCCTGCCACAACCTTGACTTTAGTCCTGCAAGACTCATTTTGGATTTCTGATTTTCTGAACTATAGAATAGTACATTTGTGTTGTTTCAAGCTGGTAACTTTGTGGCGTTTCGTTACAGTAGCAATAGGAAACTAACTCAGACTCCATGGGAAATTCACCAAAGAATAAATACCATTGGCTAATAAATGCACTTAAAAATATGTTACTTAGTTACAAATACGTGTGCTAGCTATCAATCAAGTTAAAATTAATGTAGTAAGATACCCTTTTACTCTCAGGTTGGTAAAAAAAAATGGTAATTCCCATTATTGATGAAGATTAAGGAAATATATATTCTCATACTGGTGGAAGTGTTGTGTAAATTGATATAACTTTTCTGGAGGGTGATCTGAGAATATTTATCAAACAACTTCAAAAATGTATCTTCTTTGATCTATAAAATTCGTTTCTAGGACTTATCCTAAGGTAATGGTGGAAGTATTATCTATAATAGTGAAAAGTGGAATCATCTTAAATGTTCAAGGAGAAAGAATTGGTTGAATAAATATTGATATAGCTGCACAATATTTATACAGTGTTTTCTGTATCCAATTTTAACATAGAAAAAATATGAGGGAATTATTATTAGATGAAAAAGTGCAATATTTATACAGTGTTTTCTGTATCCAATTTTGACATAGAAAAAATATGAGGGAATTATTGTTAGATTAAAAACTTAGTGTGTATAATATAATCCAGATTTCATTTAAAATATGCATGTAAAATGTCTTAAAGGATATGTGCCATAATTTTAATAGTGGTTATTTCTGTTAAGTAACAGTTTAATGTAGATTCTAATCCATATCACAGGTCAGCAAACTTTTTTTTTTTTTTTAAGCCTGCAAGCTAAAAATGGCTCTTATGTTTTTAAAAGCGTTGTTTAGGCTGGCTGTAGTGACTCATGCCTTTAATCCCAGCACTTTGGGAGGCTGAGGAGGGTGGATCACTTGAGGTCAGGAGTTTGAGACCAGCGTGGCCAACATGGTGAAACCCCATCTCTACTAACAATACAAAAGTTAGTCAGTGTGGTGGTGGGTGCCTGTAATCCCAGCTACTTGGGGGGCTGAGGCAGGAGAATTGCTTGAACCTGGGAGGCAGAGATTGCAGTAGCTAAGATTGTACCACTGCATTCCAGCCTGGGCAATAGAGCGAGACTCAGTCTGAAAAAAAAAAGTGTTGTTTAAAAAAGAGAAAAGAAGAAGAAAGACGATGGGACAATGACTATATGGTCTTCAAAGACTAAAATATTTACTATCTGGGCCTTCATAGAAAACATTTGCTGACCCCTGATTTGTATCTTCTGATTTTCTGCATTGAATAAAACAATGTTAAAAATATAAAACAAACAAGATATATAAACATTTCCAGTGTAGTGCTTTAAAATAAATAGCTCAGATGGAAAATTTTGAAAGATGCTAAAGGGAGAACCGTAAAATGAAGACAGAAATGAAGTGAGTACAGAGAAATGTATGCAAAAGTTCTTGCATAATTGCCAAAAGTGAGTAAGAAATTTGGCTCTGAGCTTCCTAGTGGCAAAAGCAAGAATATATACAGGCTCTGTTTCATGAACTATAATATCTAAAACACCCCCACTCCTCAAGATGTATAATAATTTTTCTTGGCTGAGATAATACCACCATTGCAGCTTTATAAAGTGAATACTTCATGTGGTCAGACTTGGAGTATTTTGCCCAGAGTGAGAATAAATTTAATTCTTAATGGAAGAAAAGTTCTCATGAAGGAAAGTATTAAATTTCAGAGCACAACATCCCTTACGCTGCCCAGAGCTCTTGTCTACTTCCTTTCTGTTTCTTGTTGGTTCCAGATAAGGGTCTTTGAGGTGAGTTGGGGGGTCTCATGACTAGTACTAACGTAGCTTGTGACCCCTACGAGCCACAACTATTACCATGTGACATTCATGAGATCATATGTTTCCCCCAAGCCAGCGCTTTTTTCCTTCTGCATTATTTGAACAAAGTGCTCTGCACACACTCCCTAGGGAGGAAGCCCACCCCTGAAGGACACTGGCAGTGGTTCCTTGGAAGAGGCCGTTTTTAAGGTGCCCCATTGAATAAGGACTGGTCTTTGTGTAAAAGATGCTGGTTCTGCCTCTGGAGGGTTGACAGAGCAGTGGTTGGGAGCAAGCACCTGTCTGCGTGTGGAGACTGCTGTACAGCATGTCCAGGTGACACCATCTAATGGGAAAAGCTAGCTGTTTATTTGAGTTAGCCAGGTCACACCAGCATTCATTCATTCAACGTGGTGGTCTCCACTGAGGCTGTGCCCATGGAGCAACTGGGGAACTTTATAAATAAATAGTGATGGTACCCCAGGCTGAATGAGTCAGAATCTTCTGGAGGTGGGGCCCAGGCATGTCTATTTCTAAATACCTCCCTTGGTGATTCTGATGTGCATCTCCAGTGGAAACCACCTGTGGTGGTAGACTTTGGATTTTGGTGTTTGGATCTTGGCTTCCTTGCTTATTAATCACTTGACTATGGGTGGATGACTTATCCTCTCTGAACCTCAAGTTTCTTGTCTGTAAAATGAGTTAAAAGGAAAATATGTAAAGTACTTAGCATGCTGCTTAGCATACAGTCAGTGCTTGATAAAGGCTCTTGGTCACTGTATTAGTCCATTCTCACACTGCTATGAAGAAATACCTGAGACTGGGTAATTTATAAAGGAAAGAAGTTTTATTGACTCACAGTTTTGCATTGCTGGGAAGGCTTCAAGAAACTTACAGTCATGGCGGAAGACAAAGGAGAAGCAGGCCCTTCTTCACAGGGCGGCAGGACAGAGAGAGAGCAAGCAGTAGAAATGCTAGATACTTAGAAACCATCAGATCTCATGAGGATCACTCACCATCATGAGAACAGCATGGGGGAAACTGTTCCCATGATCCAGTTACCTCCATCTGGTCCTGCTCCTGACATATGAAGATTATGGGGATTATATGAGATTTTGGATGGGGACACAGTCATACCATATCATTTCACTATATCAGAATCACTATCACTGAATCCCACGAGCTGGCCCTCATCCTGGATCCTGGTTCTAATAACTGAATGTTGGTCTTTTTTGTGGCCATGTGTTTTTCATATCTCCTCCCCTTAAAACAGGGTCACTTCCTTACATCTGAGTCCCTGGCCAGGGTTCCACAGGGGCTGGGCAGATAATGTAAATGAATGAAGAGAACAGGCATAAGGGAAGTAGACATGGGCACACTGTGTATTACCCCTGTCGGAAGGGTTTTTAATTCTGTAAAGAAATATATTCTCCATTTTTCTTGGTATTACAGCTGTCAGAAGGGTTTTTAATTCTGTAAAGAAATATACTCTCCATTTTTCTTGGAAACATACAGTATTCTTGGTTTATGTTTTGTTTTTTCACTTTATTAGAGACATGAGTACAGAGAAATATTTATTTACCATAAAAAAAACAACACTGTGACTGCAATGATAAATGTCAGCTGAAACTTAAAGTTAGGTAAAGCCCTAAAGATGGGGCATCATGGAAACGTGGTGGATGGGGGAGACCTTCCCCTCTGCAGGGGCAAAGGCTGCTCAGTTCCAGTTGATTGTTACCACAAGGGAAACATGGCCCGGTTTGGCCAGATCTACTGAGTTTTCAAGACAAGCCGAAAATTTGAATTTTTAAAATGTTGGCTCTGTTTTTAAAAAGTAGCACTGTATGAGTCAAATAAAACATATTTCAAGGTTGAATATGGCCTAAGAGCCACCCATTTGCAACCTCTGATCCAGCGTCTCGGGCCAGCATCCCTGCCCAGCTGCCTGTTAACAAACCTCCCTGTGGTTGACCCCTTCTTGTCTAGACTGCCCCATGTTTTTTGTTTCCATAATCACTTCACGTGCTCTGCCCTCCTGCAGGGACTCCCTAACTCCTAAATGTGTTCTGGATATGTGGCTCTCCTCCGATAGGTTTCCTTAAGAATGGATGAAGTGAGTTAAGGCATAACTGGTAATTGGCTCACTGTTCTTTGGCAATGGAAAAATATTCCTTGCCAATAATTTATCTCAACACTTTTTCAGGCAAAGCAACATACGGGGTAATTATTTTTAGATCAGAAACAATTTGGGTGTTATAATGTCAGTGTACGTAAACCTGGTAAGATTATAGGGAGGTTTTAAAATGAGTTTTGAAACTAGTGACATATAAATTAAATGTTGAAGTACTTGCCCACTTATTACTGAAAATATCAGCTTGACTGGTTTTTTGTTTGTTTGTTTTTTGTTTTTCCTTTTTATAATAAGACAGCAACACAAGGCTGGGCTTAGCCCAGGGATGAGGCCTGTCAGATGTGACTGCAGCACCTTCCATTTAGTTCTGCTCCATGGTCCTGCATTTTCTTTGGGATGGCCCCACCATCCATGCATTTCTGTAAGCCACAGGCACAGGTCTCCCTCCACACCCCTTCCTGCTCTCCACTATATCAACCCTCAGTATCTCCTGGATCCATTTACTTCTCCTGCCCTCAGCCATTACCTGCTATAGGCCACCATCGCCCAGCTCTTTGGTGACTACCCTGGCCTGCTAATTATCTCCCTGTGCCTACTTTGCCCTCCTCCCAGTCCCTTCCATACCCCGCAGCCAGATTCTCATAACTGAAATCTTATATTACCCCTTTGCTTGGGATCCCTAGTGGCTCTGCGTTAGCTAGGATAAAAACCAAAATCTTTTTAAAAAATTTTTATTTTATTATACTTTAAGTTCTTGGATACATGTGCAGACGTGCAGGTTACATAGGTATACACGTGCCATGGTGATTTGCTGCACCCATTAACCTGTCATCTACATTAGGTATTTCTCCTAATGCTATCCCTCCCCTAGCCCTCCACCTGCTAACAGGCCCTGGTATGTATTGTTTCCCTCCTTGTGTCCATGTGTTCTCATTGTTCAACTCCCACTTATGAGTGAGAACATGCGGTGTCTGGTTTTCTGTTCTTGTGTCAGTTTGCTGAGAATGATGGTTTCCAGCTTCATCTATGTCCCTGCAAAGGACATTAACTCATCCTTTATATGGCTGCATAGTATTCCATTGCATATATGTGCCACATTTTCTTTATCCAGTCTGTCACTGATGGGCATTTGGAAACTCACCAAAGAACAAATATAATTGGCTAATAAATGCAGTGAAAAATATGTTACCTAGTTACAAATATGTGTTCTAGCTATCAATCAAGTTAAAATTAATGTAGTAGTTTACCCTTTTACTCTCAGGTTGGTAAGAATAAAAAATGGTAATTCCCATTATTGATGAAGATTAATGGGGTAATTCCCATTATTGATGATGAAGACTTGGTTGGTTCCAAGTCTTTGCTATTGTGAATAGCACTGCAATAAACATATGTGTGCATGTGAAAGACCAAAATCTTTAACATCACTGTTAAGGTCCCGCGTGGATTGACTCCCATGCACGTCACCACTCTTATCTCTCACTTTGGTTCCCTTGTTCTCTGGGCCCTACTTCTGTACCTTTTCTTTTAAAGCCTCATTTTTTAAAAAAAGCAATTTTAGGTTCACAGAAAAATTGAGAAGTTACAGAGATCTCCCATACAGCCTCTGCTTACATACATGCACAGCCTTCCCCATTATCAGCCTCCCCCACCGGAGTGGTACTTTCGTTACAATCAACGAACCTACATCAACACTCTCTTATCACCCAGTGTCCGCAGTTTACATTAGGGTTCACTCTTGGTGTACATTCTGTGAGTTTGGACAAATGTGTAATGACATGCATTCACCATTACCGTATTACACAGAAGAGCTTCACGGCCCTAAAAATCCCCTACGCTCCACCTATTTATCCGTTCCCAGCCACTGATCTTTTTATTGTCTTCGTAGTTTTGTCTTTTCCAGAATGTCATATAGTTGAAATCAAGCAGTATGTCGTTTTTTCAGATTGGCTTCCTTCGCTTAGTAATATGCGTTTAAATACCCTCCAGGTCTTTTCATGCCTTGAGAGCTTTTTTCTTTTTAACAATGAATAATATTCTACTGTCTGGATGAACCATGGTCTATTTATCCATTCACCTAACTGAAGGACATCTTGGTGGCTTCCAAGTTTTGGCAATTACAAATAAAATTGCTATAAATATCCGTATGTGGGTTTTTGTGTAGACATAAGTTTTCAGCTCCTTTGAGTGCATACCAAGGGGCTCTGCTTTTCTCGTGTCTTCATACACATGATGTAGTTCTCTCCCTTCGGACTGCTCCCTGCTCCCCACTGTCCTTGTCTAGTCCTTCTGAATTCAGCTCTGATGTCACTTCCTCAAGATGTCTTCCTCCACCCTTCAGATCAGACACTCTTCTTGTTGTCGCATGTCCTCTAACCCTCTGTGCTTTTCCACAGCACCTGTCCGCATGTTTGACTATTTGATGAATATCCATTTCACCACCACCATGTACGCTCCATGCCAGCATGCTATTGAGTTCCCACCGTCTGGCACACAGAAAGCGTTCAGCAAATATTTGTTGAGTGAATGAATGATAGGAAAAGAATACTTACTCTTTCTCCCCATCATGAGCTCTTAAAGGAGCTCATGTGTGAGACAGATATTTAAACAGACAACATGCTGGGGGCACGATGGGCCATGACAAGGCTGTGTAGCAGGTACAGAGGGGCCCAGAATCAGGGCACTTAAACAGTGCTTGGCTCTGTTTCCATAGAGCCCACCATGGTGTTGGGAAAGAGTAGACACTCACGATTGCTTGTTGATGTTCACAAGTACCCGACCAGTGCACTGTAAGAGGTTTCCTCATCGTGTGTAGCTCTGCGTCTGAACACCTTTTGTGTGAGCAGGCAAGAGGAATGTTATGGCTGTAAGACAGAAAGACCACTGAATTACAGCCTGAAAGCCAGAATGTAAGTCCCAAGGTAGTCCTCGTGAGCTTTGTGACATTGAGCAAGTCACTTAATCTCTCCACACCTCAGTTTCTTTGCGGGTGCGATGGGAATGAATATACCCCTCACTGTGCGTTTGGAGAGCAGAGAGACAAAGCATGAAAGTGCTCAGGCAGTACCTGGCATACTACATGCATCCACTAAAGGCTAGGACTCAGTTTCTCCATGAGCTAAATAAAGGTCAGCACTGTGCAGGTTCTCCTCCCTTCTGATTACATAAAGAGGGGTGTGTGTGTGTGTGTGTGTGTGTGTGTGTGTGTGTGTGTGTGTGTGTGTACCTGCACGTGTGTGTGCCTACCTCTACACTGAAAACCTTAGGGAAGTCCTTTAAGGCACATAAGGAAGAGGCTGTGCTAACAGCCGTTAGGGACAGAGGGAGGTTATAATAACTGGCTGGATTTTGAATTGATATCCAGAAAGAGAAGTTATAAATTTCTCTGTTTTAGAGCTGGGGTAGAAAAAGGAAGACAATTGAAGTGACCTTATTCTACCTAGGAATCATCATGGAAGTTACATTTCTTTAAATCTTGCTCTAACTTAACCTGTTTTTCGACCACCATTTACTGTACATTCTATTTATGTATTGTATTTATACTGATGCTCATTTTCTTTTAGCCATTTATTTTAAAACAGAGTTCCTTTTTGTGGGTAAAGAAGACTAACTGCTTAGAGAAAGGATCCCATCGTCTCTGAGGCCATGGTCCATGACTCTGGCTGTGCTTTAGAAATAGCTGAGGGCTGGGTGTGGTGTCTCATGCCTGTAATCTCAGCACTTTGGGAGGCCGAGGTGGGAGGATCACTTGAGGCCAACAGTTCAAGACCAGCCTGGGCAACATACAGAATCTCTAAAAAAGTAAAAATAAAAACTTAGCTGATCTTGGCATGTGCCTTTAATTCTAGCTACTCAGCAGGCTGAGGCAGCAGGATTGCTTGAGCCCAGGAGTTCAAGGCTGCAGTGAGCTATGATTGTGCCACTGCACTCCAGCCTCGGTAAGAGAGCAAGTCCCTGTCTCTAAAAATAATGAGTTAAAAAAGTAGCTGAGGAGTGTAACCAAACACAAATGACTGAGGCCACCCACACCAATGAGGTCAGTATCTCTGGAGGTGGGGCCTGGCACTGGTGTGTTTCACAGCTTCCCTGGTGATTTAAATGTGCAGCCAAGGTTGAGAACCACTGCTCCTGGGCACCGAGATTGACTGCAGAGCCTGGTTGTTCAGACCTCAGAGCCCTCTGGTGCCAGCTCTTCTCACCTGCAGTGCCTTGGAAAACACCCAGTGCCTCCAGATATACAGCTGGAAATGAGAGTGAGAGTGATGATGCACTGGCGAGCCCTGCGGGGAGAGGCTTTTGCCTGCTTGAGGAAGACTTACCGGAAATGGGATCTAGCCTCACTTTGAAGGAGAGCGGGGAAGAGGCGGGTTCGGGAGAAGGCAGAGCCTTTTCTAGAGCACGAGCAGGCTGGGAGCTGGAGAAAGGCAGCTGCTTGGAGAGGTGAGAGAGGACGGATCTATAACCAGCCATCCAGGCCTCAGTCCCGAATCTGCTGCTTGTTGGCTTGAGCGAGTCACTAAACTCTCAGGGACTCAGAGTTCTCATCTGTAAAATGATGTTAGCTTCTGCTGACAAGAGCCCTGCAACTGGGAGGTTGTTGATTACTTTAATACCTTAAATGGACGAGCCATAGGAAGGGAGTTCGTGTTGGACCTGAGAATGCAGAGTGGGGCTGGGAGAGAAGGTCCCTGGCTTTTGTATTCCTAAGGTCCTGAGACTAGAATAACTAAAAAGGGGTTATCATCCCTGGAAGAGTGCCAGGCCCTTGAGAACAAAGATAATACACATAATGTAACTATGATACATATGATAATAAACTCACCATATTTATTATGGAAACTTACAAACGTATAGTAAACAGAATAGTATAAAGAACTTCATGTACCCGTCACCCAGCTTCAACAATTGTCAGCTCATCACCAGTCTTGTTCTATGACTATCCCAATTCATTTCCTCTTCTCCCTTACTATTTTGAATCTAGTCTCACATGTTATATGATTTTGTTTGTATCTCTAAAAGATAGGACTCTTATAAACTATGATCACACCTTTAAAAAATCAACATTAATTCTTTAATATAAAAAACATCCAGTCAGGGTTCAGATTTCCAATTGTCTCATAAATGTCATAAATGTTTGTTTTTCAATCAGGGTCACACATTGGGATTGGTTGACATATCTCTTAAACATCTTTTTAAAAACTGTGATAGACCAGGAGTGGTGGCTCACACCTATAATTCCAGCACTTTGGGAGGCTGAGGTAAGAGGATCACTTGAGGCCAGGAGTTTGAAACCAGCCTCGAAAACATAGTGAGACCCATCTCTAATTTTTTTTTTTTTATTAGCCAAGGTTGATGGTGTGTGTGTATAATCCTAGCTACTCTGGAGGCTGGGACGGGAGGATTGCTTGAGTTTGGGAGTTTGAGGTTACAGTGAGCTGTGATTATGCCACTGCTGTGATTATGCCACTGCTGTGATTATGCCACACTGTGATTGTGCCAGCCTGGGTAACAGAGCGAGATTCTGTCTCTGTTTTCTTTAATTTATTATGTTGATAAGCCGGGTGCAGTGGCTCACGCCTATAATCCCAGCACTTTGGGAGGCTGAGGCAGATGGATCACCTGAGGTCAGGAATTCAAGACCAGCCTGGCCAACATGGTGAAACCCTGTCTCTATTAAAAATACAAAAATTAGCTGGGTGTGTAAGTGCATGCCTGTAATCCCAGCTGCTCAGGAGGCTGAGACAGGAGAATCACTTGAGCCTAGGAGACAGCGGTTGCAGTGAGCCAATATTGCACCACTGCACTTCAGCCTGGGTGACAGAGTAACACTCTGTCTCAAAAAAAAAAAAAAAATGTGTGTGTGTGTATAGATATAATCTTGATAAAACATACGTAACATAAAATTTACAATTCTAATGATTTTTAAGTGTACAGTTCAGTGGCATTAGGTATATTCACATTGTGGCCAGCCACCACCACCACCACCACCATCACCCTCACTGCTCAATAACCTTCTCCATCATCCCAAATGGAAACTCTGTACTCATTAAACAACTCCCCATCTCCCTCTCTTCCTGGCCCCTGGAAACCACCATTCTACTTCCTGTCCCTATGAATTTGAGTACTTTAGGCACCTCATGTAAGTGGAATCATACAGTTGTCTTTTTGTGACTGGCTTTTTTTTTTTTTTAGAAAAAGAGAGAAAAGGAGAAAGAAAGAAAGAAACAGCAAAAGAAAGAAAAAAAAATGAAAGAGAGAAAGAAAGAGGACGAGAAAGAGAGAGAGAGAATGGGATTCTTGTTTTATTGCCCAGGCTAGAATGCAATCTAAAAATGGGTATTAAAAACCTCTTTTATGCCAATAATTGTGCTTAACAATGGAGACAGGAAGGAATAGGGCTTTTTTAACACAGTGTCTTCAAGACTCATCCATGTTGTAG
>CAUYQU010082573.1:0-65821 GCA_963574635.1 Cheracebus regulus | reverse complement strand
ACCTCTTTGTTTTCTTTCTCTTGAGACAGGGTCTTGCCCTGACATCCAGGATAGAGTGCTATGATGGATGAATCATAGTTCACTGCAACCTCTGCCTCCTGGGTTCAAGCGATTCTCCTGCCTTAGCCTCCCGAGTTGGGATTACAGGCATGCACCACCACACCTGGCTAATTGTGTATTTTTAGTAGAAACGGAGTTTCTCCATGTTGGTCAGGCTGGTCTGAAACTCCTGACCTCAGGTGATCCGCCTGCCTTGGCCTCCCAAAATGCTGGGATTACAGGCATGAGCCACCTCACCCAGCCGAGTTAAAAAAAATATTCTGTTCATACTTCCATCACCCTCACCATATGCCTATCCCTGAATGATTTCGGGCTAGTGGTTGTTCCATATGCTTTTGACGAGTGAAGTTTGGGGGGCTCCAGTCTGCTAGTTATCACATTTTTAAGACATTTAAAGGTGTTTTTGAGACAGTTTTGAGGCAAGGAGTTAAATGAGGGATTATTTCAAAATTGCTTTAAAAATGATGATGCTGGTTGCATCATCATCTTTAAAGCAGTAAGAAAAATCATTTATTTTTTAGTGTTTTTTTCCTGATTTAACTAATTTCCAATATAGGCATCACTTGACTCAAACTCTTTCATCTCTAAGTTTGTGTTGTTTTGGTCAGTGCTATTTAAAAGCCAGGCAGCATCAGCAGCACCTGGGATTGATTAGAATTTCAGATTCTTGGCCCTACTCTGCACCTGCTCAGCAGAAATGGGGTGCAGGAATCAGTGACTTAATAAACTCTCATATTTCTTTTTATTTGCACAATTTAGAAAATGAAAGTGCAGCTTTGTTACATGGATTTATGGTATAGTGTTGAAATCTGGGCTTTTACTATAGCCACCCTGGAATATGTTCATTGTATCCATTATGTTCTCATATCTCACCCTTCTCCCACCTTTTCACCCTTCCAAGTCTTAATATCTATTATTTTATACTTTATGTCCATGTGTACACATTGTTTAGCTCCCACTCATAAGTAAGAACATGTAGTATTTGACTTTGTTTTTTAATTGTTTCAATTAAGATAATGGCCTCCAATTTCATCCATGTTGTTACAAAAAATAGGATGTTATTCTTTTTTTACTGCTGAGTAGTATTTTACGGTGTCTGAGGGCAAGAACCAAACCTGTTGTGCTTATTGTTTTGGTAGAGTAGATGTTCAATAAATACTTGTTTAATTAATAAACACCAAAGCAGCATTTAACAAGATCAGTCCTTTGTGGATGGACACTTACACTGATGACATATCTTTGATATCGTGAAGAGTGTTGTGACAAACATACAAGTTCAGGTAGCTCTTTGATATAATGATTTCTTAATGATCACCAATAGGATGAAGACTCAAAAAGCTTTCTTCTTTCTAGGTGCCTACTGAGTTGAACTGCTCACCATTCCTCTCCCAAACCTGTTTCTCCTCCCTTCTTTTACTTCCTCCCCATGAGACCTTTCCCCTGGCACCTTCCCTGTCCTCTCTGTTATTGAACGAAGCTCATGATCTCTGACTCAATGAAGACGTCAGCTCATTCAGGAAGCTCATCCTGTCCTGCCCCATGCATTTAGCATATTTCATAGTTCTTTGGGATTCATTCATTAAATATTTATTGGAAATCTGTTCAGTACAATAAGCCAAAAACAATAAGCACAACAGATTTGGTTCTTGCCTCCATGGAGCTTTTATTTTATGTGTTTGGGGACTGAAATTCACTTATGTATGTCATCCTGTTGTCATTATTCTTGCCCATTTTACGTCTCCCACCATATCAAAAGCTCCATGAGATCCTCATATCCTCTAGCCTCCCATCTCTGTCACTTGACCTACTGTTTGCAAATGGTAGTCATGTAATATATTTTAGGCCCACAGAGGCTCCTCTCTATTGTAAGTAACTGACCTCTGGCATTAATTGCCATGTGGCAGCTTCTAGTCTTTGGCCTTTGGGCTTCCATGGTGATCTATTCAGCATGACCTGCCCCTCTTTTGCAGCTGTTCAAGGCATTTCTGTCCTGCAAGAATCCATTCCCATTTATCTTCCTTACCCACAAAGCCTTTTCAGATTATTTTGACACATGCTGATCTCTTTCCACACTCTAGTCTGAATATTGCTTTGTATTATTCTGGAACTATTCAGTGATACGTGTTTGTTAGGTTCACGTTACATTAGGCATCATCCCTCTGCTGAGTTTTAAGCTGCCTGAGGACAAAAAATGAAAATGGAAGATGTTTAGCATTTAGTAGGGTGTCTTGTCTATAAATGCTGGATAAATCTGGATGAGGAAATTCACACTAATGCACACACTAGTGACTCACAAAATACCATCTTTACCACTTTTAGAGAACATGGATCACATGTCCTGTCTTGCTCAGAGTGAGTTACTGGTCTTCTATGAATACAGAGAATAATCCTCAAAACCACTGTATGCTTACGGAGGTTTTCTATTCTGGGTACCAGAACCATTACTTTTATCTATTCATAATACTGATGTCTCTATATAATAATATCAGTGTTGGTTTTTTTTAGCTTAGAAATTTAGGAAGCCAAAAATGCTTTTTCACTCTGTCTAATAAAAAAATAATTTTCCCGCATCTATGACAAGGTATTATTGCTGCCTGTATTCTCCAGAGAAAGCTATATATTGATTATGAAACATACTTCAAACAAATGAAGATACACTTAAGTATTGTTTCTGAAGGTGGTCTGCATCTTCCTCAGTAACAAACTACAGATTGTCCCTGAGTTACAGTGATTCAACTTATAATTTTTTATCTTTACAGTGGTGTGAAAATGATACATGTTCCATAGAAACCATAATTTGAGTACCCATACACCTATTCTGTTTTTCACTTTCAGTGCAGTATTCTAAAAATTATATAAGATATTCAATACTTAGGATTGGTTGGATGATTTTGTCTAACTATAGGCTAAAGTAAGTGCTCTGAGCACCTTTAAGGTAGGTTAGGCTAAGTTATGATATTTGGTAAGTTACGGTACTTTTGATTTAGGATGAGTTTATTGGGATGTAACACCATCATAAATTGAGGAGCATCTATAGTAATAACATTTTTTTTTTTCCTTGAGGCAAAGTTTCACTCTGGTTGCCCAGGCTGGAGTGCAATGGCATGATCTCGGCTCACTGCAACCTCTGCCTCTCGAGTTCAAGTGATTTTTCTGCCTCAGCCTCTCAAGTAGCTGGGATTACAGGCATGCGCCACCACGCTCAGCTAATTTTATATTTTTAGTAGAGGTGGGGTTTCTCCATGTTGGTCAGATTGGTCTTGAACTCCCAACCTCAGGTGATCCACTGGCCTCAGCCTCCCAAAGTGCTGGGATTACAGGCATGAGCCACCCTCTAGTAATAACCTTTTATAAAAGTTCACTAGGTGGCAAGTGAACAGTTCATTTCATTAGCACATCCTCATAAAATACTATGTACTAGGCATGATTTTAAGGTCTTTACATATATGAAGAAATTGAGACTTTACAATGGCCCAAAGTGGTGGCCATTGTTATCCCAGTTTTACAAATGAAGAAACAGAGCCACAAAAAAGTTAGATGACCTGCCCAAGGTCACAGAGCAGTAGGTGGCTGAGCTAAGATTCCAACCGTAGAATTGCTCTATGGTTTTAATCTCTTTATACTCTTAAGCAATATGCTGTGTTTATCTCTGGCTCTTCTGTATTCCTGTGTGTGTGTCCCAAAGGGTCTCGGCCCTGCTATGTTGCTTTCCTCTGACTACTGCATGTAGGGCATTTTTAGTCTGAACTTGTTGCTGAATATCTCTAAGTTTATCATGTTTTGGTTACATGCTTTCAGTCTTCCTGATTGTTCTTGAATTCATGTTGTTCTGCACAGTGTGACATTGAGAGAAGACATTTCAAGTTTATTTCACGGGAAAGCCTTGAAAAGAGGGAGGCAAACTTAAAGTAGATCTTTCTTTTGTGAAGCCCCTACCTAACACTTCCTCTGAAATTCCTTCCTTCATTCCCATGCCTAGGCAATAAGCAACAGTTTAGCACATTTGTTTAATTAAAAGGTTGTATCTGTTACTTCTTCCTATAGGGGAAGCTCTATATGAATAAGTCAGTACCATACCTGTCCATGTCACAATGCGGTGCTCAGTGTCTGGCACACAGTAACCACTTAATACATATTTGATGAATTAGTATATGATTCAATATTGTGAGTCTCAAGTGAACCATACGATTTGTTAATTTCTTACAATTTCAGTGAGTTTGTACATATGTGTATGTGTGCAGAAAAGAAAATTCTAATATCATTAACAAATGTTACCAAGCACCCAAGCACACATGAAGGTATCTTAGATACTACCCAAAGTTAGGTAAAAATACATGGTAGTAGCTTTTGTTGAATTCCTTATGATTTAAAGCACAAAAAACAGTGTTGCTGATAAATTTGCACAAGACATGCAGAGAAAGGACATTACATAGAAAAATAAATGGGCATTACCTACTACTGTTCTGTGAGCCACAGGTATTTACTGTCCAAATGGACTTATCTGAAAGGTTTCTAAGGGAAAGATAACAGACTTATGGCCTCTTCAGATAGAGGCATTAGTATTCTGATCCAAGAGCTTCAGGAGGCATTAGTTTACTTTGAATATTTTTATATCTTTTTACTACTGGGGCCTTTAGTATTGGAACAAATTGATGTCTAGAGTCCAAAAAAGCTGTTTAGTGTGTGATAGTGGAAAACTAACTAATGCATTTGTCCTGCAGGCTTCTGGCTTTTACACGTATGCAAAATCAGTAGAATACCCACAACCTCTTTTTTGAATGCCCAATATCTTCATTGGAAAGTAGAGAAATCTATTTAATTACTGACCTCAAATAAATGGCATAAGGATACATTTACATTTTTTATATTTGAATCTCTGTTCCTGTCTCCAGTAGCATTTTCTAGGACTCAGAATAGTGAATGATCATCCCAGAATTCCAGATATATTTTAGCCATGACCAATGTGAACATCTGTGTACCATCTCCATCAAAATAGAGATTTAAGATTTACAAAGCAAATATATTGTACTGTGAGGGTCTTGGAAAATAGGTGTGCTAAAAATGAAATCCAAGGCCAAAGTTAACTTGGAAGTCTGTGGCATTGCATGTGAAGGTTAAAATTTCTGGAAATCCCTGGTCACATCAATCTAAATGATTATAATTTCAGGCGTATAGTAGGGCCACCTTGCCCACAGAGTCTTAAAGGAGATCAGCAAATCCAATAATAGAATAAGTTTGTTTCTTTAACATTTAGTTTTAAATTTGTATCAGGGGAACAGGGAAAAGAGAGAAGAAAGTCCTCTGGTTTTTTCTCAGTTAATTTCTTCTCTAATTGCTGTTTGGCCTAATTCTTTTTTTGTCTTTGTTCACTCCTTGCAGGCCTCTTGGCTGCTTTTGCATCTCAAGGGGGTAGCATATTCGGGACTCTACTTTCAAACATGTGTTTCTAAAAGGCAGAGTAAGACATCTGCCACCCACCCACTCTTCTGCCTACCAGGACATTCCTCATCTTCCTTTAGCTGGAGTATAAAATTAACCTCCTGCCCACACTCAGTGGAAGGGGCTGGATGTATTTTTTTCTAAGCTGCCTTTTTCTTTCCTTCACTCACCCCCTGCCATTTCTCCTAATGGTAGAAAAATATAGAATCAGAGATAGACGAAGGTATAAAAGAAAAATATTAATACAAGACCTGTTGTCTTTTAATTGCATGGCAAATGCAGTTACCCATTATACTTGGATCTTGGAGTCCTGGTTTTGTGATCTAACATGTACACTACCAACCTGACAGACTTTCCCTCTTTTGCCTCAGTGACTTCATGTTATATAAAACATGAATGGAATGGGAAAGATAAGCTCATAATGGTTGCAATAAGGGTTCTCAAATCTCTCTAGCTGGTGGAGGGTAAATTCCAGGTTTTAGAAGAGGTGACATACAGGAACATATCAGAAGAGACCCATCCAACAGCGATATATATTTTTTTCACCTCACAGAGATACAGGAATTACTAGTGAAGGGAATCAGAATATGCCATCTACAAAATGTCACTTTGATATAAGGATTATTTTGAGATGAAGGCAATCGATGAAAAGCAAACACAGGAAAAGCTGCTCACCCCTTCCCACTTGCCTAAAAACAGGGCATATATTTCCCTTTGTGAAGGTTTCCTCCTCCTCTTTCCTGTATCAGGAGGAGGAGAACAACCCTCATCAGCAGAAAAAAAGTAGGTTCTGAGTCTGCACAAAGAAACATTATTAAAAAATTCTTATCTTCTATTAATTTTCTCATATATATGCCTTCCCACATTTTACTTGTCCCTACAAGCCCACACCCCCTTTTCTTTGTTTAGTTTCTTCCCCGCAATTTATTGCCCTTTGTTAAAATGGTATATTTCTTTTCTGTGTAGCCCCTGTGCACATAAAAAGTTAAAACACCAATGAAATTTATATGCCTTTCTCCTGTTAATCTGCCTCTTGTCAGTTTTATTCACAGACCTCATTCACAGAACCTGAGGATAAAGGAAAAAAAAATCCTATCTACCATACACTGGTGAGGAATTGTCATTTGGCCGCTTCCCTTTCCTGACTCAGGCACAGTTCTATAGATATCATTTAGAAGTCTGAGTCTCAAATGAAATTTAACCCTTGTTATGGATTTTATTCTTTTATTCAACACACATTTACTGAGCACCCTCATAATAAGCCTTCTTATACTTATGTAGTTGACAATCTAGTAGATGGAAATTCTTAGGGTCTATAGAGACTTTAGATTTGCTCCAGTAAAAATGACTATACAAACAGAAGATATCGTGTCATCCATCAACCCATCTGTCATCTGTCCGTGTATCTGCTTTGTAGAATGCTATGTTTGGACATAAAGTGACCCCATTTTATAAAGTACTAATAAATGTTTGACCTTCCTGATCATAATATTCTTCTATAAAATAAAGTTTTGAAGCTAGGAATGGATTTTTTTTTTTCTTTTTTGAGATGGAGTCTTACTCTGTCACCCAGGCTGTAGTACAGTGGTACAATCTCAGCTCACTAGTCTCTGCCTTCTGAGTCCAAATGATTCTCCTGCCTCAGCCTCCCAAGGATCTGGGAATTCAGGCACATACTACCATGCCCAGCTAATTTTTTTGTATTTTTAGTAGAGACAGGGTTTCACCCTGGTCTCGAACTTCTGACCTCAGGTGAACCACTGGCCTTGGCCTCCCAAAGTGCTGGAATTATAGGTGAGAGTCAACACACCTGGCCAAAGCTAGGGATGGATATTCTAATATCTTGTTGTATCCATGTTTTTATGCTGCTAATAAAGACATACCTAAGACTGGGTAATTTATAAAGAAAGCGAGGTTTGATGGACTTACAGTTTTACATGGCTAGTGAGGCCTCACAATCATGGCAGAAGTTCATGAAAGTCAACTCTTACATGGCAGCAGACAACAGAGAATGAGAACCAAGTGAAAGGAAAAAACCCCTTATAAAACCATCAGATCTCGTGAGACTTACTACCATAAGAACAGTGTGGGGGAAATGTCCCTGTGATTTGATTATCTCCTGCTGCTTCCCTCCATAAATCTCATAACACATGAGAATTATGCTACAATTCAAGATGAGATTTGGATGGCAGGGTGGCAGTTGTGAAACAAATATACAAAACAGATGTAAAGGGACTCTACTTCCTAGCAATTAAGTTAGACCTACCTGGCCTGCCTAACTTTGATAATTTTTAAGGAGGAGAATCAATGTATCAAAAGAGGCAAATGTATCTTTGATTCTCCGAAAAGAGTTTCATTAGAGCATTATCTGGGATTATAATTCAATGGAGTTTCTGATTCTTCCCCTCCAGTTTCCAATCCAGATTACTAGACCGTTGTTTTCTTTTGGCCAGTGGTTGTCAAATTTGATTGTGTATTAAAATTACCTGGAGGGCTTGTGAAAACACAGATTGCTGGCTTCTACCCCCAGAATTTCTGATAGGTTAGACATGGAGCTAAGATTTTACATTTCTGGGTGATGCTAATAATGCTGATTAAGGGACCACATTTTGAGATCCACTACTGAAGATTACAAGCCCCAAGAAGGATAAGTTTGGATACAATTAGCTCCTGTTTGTGGATGCCTGAGCAGTTTAGGATTCATTTGCAGATCTCCACTTCTATGTAACATTTGGGCTCCATGTCCTTAAAGCGTTGTGAGAATTGAAGGCGGGTGCTCTCCCAGAAATATTTTATTTCAGTGTGACTTCTCAAAGCATCACTTTGCCTAAAGTACAAACATTTTAAGTGAGTCAAGACCCACTTATGGGCAATGGGAGAAGTTATTGATGTAATTGACCTTATCTGTCAGCATATTTGTTAGAAGTCAAGAGTTGTTAAATCTAATAGTGCCTCACTGCATTACATGGGAATCTGGGCCTTAATGCTGCATTCCTTACTGATGTTCTTTGGCTTGTTAGGAAAGGGCAATAGTAAACATGCTTTATGTGTTAGTTATTGGACCATTTTAGGAGGACAACACCCACTAAACATGCATCTCCCTTTTAACTTTCTTAGCAGCTGTAATCCACATGATGCATGAAATGCCTCTACCTATGTTACTTGTGGTGCATTTTCCCAAGGTTTTGAGTCTTCACTCAGAAATTTATTGTATGTCCTTGAGCAAGTTTCTTATTGCCTCCAACTGGGCTTCATTTTCATTCTCTGTTAAAGAGATAATAATACCTGCTATTAATTAGAGTTCATTTGAAAATGAAATCAGATAGCCTATATAATGACTGATAGGTAATAGATACTTAATTCTTCCCTGTCTCTTTTTATGTCATTTGCTTAACATTAAAACAAAATAAAATTTAATTGACATTTCCTGATTTCAAACATAATTGGAAAGATTCTTTGGTGTCATGATGTTTCAAAGTTTTTTTTCAAGTTTCAGACTGGAGGCTCTCCTAGTTTAAAGATGTAAACTGTAAATTCTGATTTCTTACTCTCTATCACACTTTCTGCTCCATCTCAACAGAATGACAATGGCCAGGGTCTGTCTACAACTACCACAGATTTTTATCATACCATTTATCATTCTCAAGGTAGCAAGTTTGAAGATGCCTTTATGGTTCTGATAGGTACTGATAACTTACCAAGTTCCATTGTGATAAAACCAACTGTTCACCTTGTCATTAATTATTCAAGCTGTTTGGCATATGTCCTTCTCTTTGGTCTGGGTGCTACCTGGGGCAGGAATATGGAGACTGAGTCTAATTGGGTGAGTTGGGAAAGGATTTGATGCCCCAAATCTGTAAGAAAGGGATATGACTGAGGGAAGTTCTCTGCTGCATTGTAAGTTTTCGAGATACTTATTTACTGAGTCCCTTGGGAACCCAATGGGAAGCATCTGCTTGAGGACACTAAATCTTATTTACCTTCATATTCCCAGTGGTTCGCCCAGTGCCCACACAGTAAATGCTCAATGGTTATTTCTGAATAAAAAGCTTATTAAAATAGCACACTGGTCTTGGAATTTCTACACAATCCCAAATGATCCAAGAATCTCATGAAAGACTAGCAAACAATTTTTTCAAAGACCTCTTCAAATTTGCAGTAAAGAATGGAACATCCTATGAAGACCAAGAGGCCTTGTGGAGTTTATTAGTTGATCAGCTCTGCAGTGGACTGAGAATCTATCCTTATGGTGTTTACTGGAGAGCACTGCTGCCTGCTCTTCACTGTAGTAACCTGGTTGCTGAAGAGTCCTCCTTCTTTTGAAACAGAGTGTTAGAGCAGGACCTTGGGGGTTTCCCAGGGCAATCTCCTCATTGTACAGAGGAGGAAACTCACTTTCCTTGTGGGCAGACTATGTTTTCTGGCACAGAAATTCCTCCCAGTACCTTTTCCTACCTTGTAATAAACTCAATCATGAATTATGAATTTTCCAATTTAGTACAAATAATCATTAGGACTACAGAGGGGACTGTTCATGGTGGTTCTTGACCCTGACAGTTGCTTACTGCTGAAGTTTGCCATGATTAGCAGTTGGGATAGCACTCCCATTTCCTGAGGCCACCAGCACTGACCTGTTGGCCATGGGATTCTGTCCCTTTTCCCTTAAAATGTGAAATCTTTAATTAGTAGCATCTAAAGGAAAGCAAGAGAAAGGAAAGCCCTTACTCTTGCCACTAAGGAAAACCAAGAACCTGATCTAAAATAGTGAGATGCTTCTAGTTGGATGAAAAGAGGTGTGCTGAGAGCAGAGCCCAGGGATACTGAAAGTGGTTGGTACACATTCAGTGTCTGAGGGCGCTCCAAATGGATATCAATGAAACAAGACAATGCAAGGAATCTTTTTAAGGCCACTGTGCCTTATGTAAGCTCCAGATTTTACTGTTTTCCTGTTTCTTATTATCAGAATTTGTACACAATCCAAAATGATCTAAGAATCTCATGAAAGGCTGGTAAACAATTTTGTTTGAAGTCCTCTTGAAATTGGCAATAAGGCATGGAGCATCCCATAAAGACCAAGACCTTGTGGAGTTTATTAGTTGATCAGCTCTGTAGTGGATGAAGGAGCATTTTAATTAAGCATAAAAACAACTTTTTTCCTCCTCGTTTTTTGTGCCTCCTTTATTTCCCCCTTGACTTCCCCTCCCATACGTGTATAGGAAAAACTTTTCAGAATGTCCATTAGCTGGTAGGTTATCTCCAATGAAGTCATTGATTGATATATTAATAACTCATTTTTCTTTTTCCTGGCTCTTTTGCAGGGTGTGGTATAAGGGGAAGAAGAGGATTATGGGACAGGCTAATTGATCTGATTTCATAAATAATTATGGCTCCTTAAGGGTAAAAAAAAACTCTTTGTTTTCTTAGTGTAGGCAAGAGACTTTTGCATTTACTTATTTGGGGTATCTTGGTCAGTTAGGTGAGGCTGGAGAATTTCAAATAGCCATCCCAAGCCTGTAACCAGAAATGATATTGTTGCCAGTAACAAGGAAAAGCAGGCTAACAACATTTCAATTTTTAAATTTTTGGCCCCATTTTTCTTTCATGGTGAAATGTTATTGAAGTATAACTGCTTGTTGAACACACATTAATCCTGGAATTGGTGTTGAATCCAATCACACGTAGCTGAATTTGCTGGGCTGACTGCACAAGCCTTTTGACATTTGAGGCCAAATGTTCAAATCACAAAGCTGAAGGTCGTGGTGTGTATTAGACAGGGAAGAAATAAGAAGATGCATAGCCTCCGCAATTTCTAGCAGTCTTTACAAACCTGTCACTATCACCAATGCATTATTCATCAGATTAGGTGAAGGAAATGTTTGTTTGTTTGTTTTTAAATCATACTTCATTATGGAGGATGGTGGAGTCAACTTGTATTTTCAAATGGGAAAGCATCTTATTTCAAACTTGGGCCTTTTCTGTTTCACTAATGAGCCTTGTGTTTTGATTTCTAACATATTGTCGCATGTATTTTTAGCTTGATTTTATGCCGTCGGACAATCCTATAACTGAAAAACATTTGCATGAACATGGCTCATTAGGTATTTTTAGATCTCCCGTGGCCTTTAGTCAAGTGTAACTAAACTGGAAGAGTCTAACCATCCAGGATTCAGCTCCACGATTCATCATCATTGAAAGTGATTAGAGCAACTAGTGTCACCCAGCCCACCTGAGCAAAAGAGCCAGTCTGTAAATGATTTGGAAGTTTGGAGTGAAGGGAAAGAAACAATAAGCTTACTTTTACATGCACAGACTCCAAGTGTGCCAACTTGGATTATCACTTTGTATTTACTCAGAGAAAAATTAAAGATCTCTTAACTGGGCAGTGCGATGCCAGATATTAGCTCTGCTGCTTGCTTGTTTGCTGAGTAACTGTGGGGAAGCATTCAGTGTTCAAAACATTCCTGAGGCTGGCTCTCCCTAGAAGAGGTTATAAACTCCCCGGGGGAGGCTTTCTTGACAGCTTGAAAGACACTAGAGTGGAGCCAACTCAGGAATCCTCATGGAAATGTAGGTTAGAACAAACTCCACATCAGGAAATATTCCAGATGCTGCAACATAAAATGTAAAACCTGAACTTGTTAACTGGAAATTACACCAGCACCACAAAACCTCTGAAATGCATGTGGCTTCATCAGGTTATTCCAAATCCCCTGGGTAAGGTAAAGTTTAAACCAAGGAAATGCAGTAGCTACAGTGCTAAACCACAATGCCAATTAATTTTTATTCATTGATTTTTGAGAGTATGTTTTATTTATCACTCCTGCACCTTTTATTCCTTTTGTTTGGAGCATGATGCAGATTTCTTTAAAGATCTGCAAGCTGCTTGAAACCTTTGCACACATAGTAGAGACAGTTTTTCCTTATCCATCTCTATCTGGCTGAGTTTTTTGTTTGTTTGTTTTCCTTGCTGTGTTCTGGGCATATGCCCTTCAGACTAATTTCAATCACCCTGCCCTTTACTTCAGCACATTTAGAAGGCTCATTTGTCCTCACCATTAACAACAGCGAATCACTCTATTTACATTTTTCTAACTTCCTCCACCCAGTGGTTTATTTGGAAAGCAAAACAGGACATGGGATCAGGGCAATTTTATTTATTGAACAGACCTGTACCTTTTTATTATTTGATGTTTGCATTTAGACAAATGAAGAAGATTTAATTGTTCTAGGAATTGTTGTACTTGACATGTTTTGAGCATAATATTTGGTGGCTGTTTGGAATTTGGTACCTGGGTAGCCAGCAGAAAATTACAGTGCTCATAGTCTTTCCCAGGAGCAGTGATGGGTGAGTTGGTTAGGGAATGGACACCTGCATTGTTTCTATAGATGAGCTGGGGGCCTTTTTATGCTTGAGCTTCCTATCTGGCTTTATATCTTATGGGGCTGCATTGCTTATGTTCAGAATCTCCTACTTCTATGCTATACTCATGTGAAAAGAGGAATACTCAGGGTTGCACCTGGAAAGGGTCCATGATCAGAAGTACAGTGGAGCTGTGTTTGGTGGTAGAGAGCCCATTCTTCACCTGGAGGTAGTGAAAAAAAAATCGGTATAAGGCATCATTAATGGATCATAACACATAATAATAGCAATTCCATTCCAACTGGAGAAGACGTACATCCATCCCATCCTTTGAACAATGTTCACATGTACCTTTTAGCATTGTAGAAGTGAATGAGAACAGAAAACTCTTAAAAACACATCTTGTGGGAATGCAGTTTATAAACACCGCTCCATTTGTGCTCACAGCACCCCAGTGAGCCGCTGCTGGAGACTATGCTTTTCCAGGATAGGGCAGGTGACAGTAAGGAGAGGGCAAATAACAGTGCTTGGAAAATAATTTGCTTATGATCATAACTGTACATCTGTGATAAGAATTAAAATTAGACCTGTTTGTCCTATATAAAAGACTGAAAATATGACCAACATTGAATAAACTATAATAATAAACTGCTTAGCAGGTGAGGCATAGCCTTCAGATGTGTAGAACTCGAAGGGGTTTTAGAGTTTCTTTAATTCAGATCTTTCATAATAGATGAGGAAACCAACACCCTGGAAAGTTTCATGGTACCTGTGAGTTTTTGGTGTCCTTAAAAATTGCTCTAGTGCTTAGAAAAAATTATTCAAGGGTTACTTTTATTTTGAATATTAATATTCAATTTATTAAAATTACACATTCAAAAACCCAATTTTCTCTTAAGTCCTTAAATTCAATTTACAAATCTAATTATTCTTTTACTGAATCTAGCAACTTTAGCAATCCCTTTTTTTACAACCTAGTTAAATTGCTCAAATGTTTTAAACTGCACTTATAAATTTAATATATTCTATTTTTAACTACTTAAATTGTCTAACAAATAGACTTATCCACGTGATTAACACTCATATCTCATAAATTAAATTTATAAGTATGGTAGATCTTAATTCTTCTGTGCGTTACAGTATTATTTAAGAATTTAGAAAAACTTTCTCACTTCTACCAACTTCAAATTAGTTTAAAAGGTTATTATGCATCATTTTAAACCTGAATCTTAGAGATGATATCTTAGATACTTTGTTAAACTCCATTTAAACAGTATGAATGGTATAATTAAAATACCAACTATCATCAAAATATTCTTAAATCTAACAAAAAATATTATGGTACTAATTTACTTCATTATTTCTGTACTTCATTCTAAATTTCCTAGGGATTAAATAAAGCATTTTCACTGGATAGAAAAAAGAAAGTCGTGTCAAGGAAAATGGGATCTCTTTTCTAGCATGGGTGAGTTATGGACCCAAAGGAGTAGGAGCCAACTACTTCATTCTTGCCAAAGTCACTGCCCTGATGATGGGTGTAATCAAGTAAAGGCTCCAGAATTTATAAGGAGGGTTGGTCTCATATCTCCACCCCCAGATTTAAGTAAGACAGCAACTGAGTTTCTTGATCTCTCCTTACAAAGATATAACCATCTAGGGCACATAGTTAAAAGTAGATTGTTTTTTATGGCGCTTTCTTAAGGCATGGGATCTTCTCTGGAACACTACACACTTAGGTAATCCTTCCCATCCCTCTTTGGATTGGATAGAGGCTGAGTCTGTATTCTTGACAAGTGTTTCCTGTCTGGCAGGACTACAACATGCATAGTTATTAAAAGCATTTCCAATTGGATTTGTGTCTGTTGCAGCCTTGCATGGGTTCCCACAAACTAAAATGTCCCATTCCTACCCACAAACCACACCCTCTCCTCTCTGCTGAGTGGTGCATCCCAGTATCTGTTTCCTTTATTGGTGTAGCTATCAGACTTCTGAAAAGTTAGTTATGAGACAGATAAGACAAACAGAAGCATTTATGCAAATATGAAGTCTCTAAAGTGAATATGGAAATACAACAGTTTTAAACAGCCTATTTATCACTTTTTCTAACTGGGTAGGGATTACATAGTGAAAAGCAGTACCTGCCAAGGTTTTTGTGAAGCCAGGCCACCTGAGCTTGCCCCTCGCTCCATCTGTTAGTGCTGTGTGTTCTTACAGAAATCAGTGATACCTGTTCCATCTGTAAAATGATGATAAGACTTCAATTTTAGACAAAGCAAGACTCTATTAAAAAAGAAAAACAACTTAAAAAACTAGCCAGGTGTGGTGGCACACATCTGTAGTCCCAGCTACTTGAGAGGCTGAGGGGTGAGGATCACTTGATCCCAAGAGTTGGAGGCTGCAGTGAGTTCTGATTGTGCCACTGCACTGCACTCCATCCTGGGCAATAGAGGGGGAAAAAAAAAAACAATTTTGTCAGTTTGGTTATTGCTACATTCATTCATAGCATGTAGAGTAGTGCCTGGATATTATATATTCTCTGAAACCCTTTTCTCATTTAGCTAAATGTAAGTGCTTAAACAGTAGGGTAGAAAATGTCCAATAAAAGTTGGTTTTCTATTATGCTTTGGTGACAACGTGCCCATAGTCACTTGCAGATTTCTAATCTTATACGGGTGCTTATTTATTAGAAAACAGTTGACTAAGGATTCTCATGCCAGTATTTGCAAACCTATATTCTTATTTGTGATAAGTGGTCTTATCACCTGGAGAAGAACCTTGGGAAAGCTGGATTATGCCAACACTTGAGTGCCCAGGTTATTTGTAATTTTCTGGGATTGTACATCATCTTTGCTGTACTGCTCAGCCAATCTGCAGCTTTCATTTTTCACTACTTTTTCTTTTTTCTTTCCTTAAGCTTTCTTGTTCCTAGTCTTCTTGATTCTCTTAGCCATTTTTCAGTTTCCTTTTTTTCTTCAACTTTTAAATGGAGGCAGTCTTTGACGGTCAGTCCTAACCTGCTTATTTTTATATTTCATCTAGCCTTTCTGGACCATTTTATTGATTCCTGTAGCTTTAAGTAAACCTACTTTTATCCCTATCCCTGATCATCTCTCAAGTCATAGGCTGCTGTGTTCCCAAACATAATAGCATAATTTTTTCCAACACATTTGAAATATGAGTGATTTTACAATCCTCTTCTTCCCGCTCCAGGGCCATGAGAACAGTCACAGCCTTGTCTGTTCTGCCTTTACAGTGTTTTTCATGTCTGCCATTTCCTTCATGCCATCCTTATTTGAGTTCTGACACTTACTACTTGGTTTTTCAACTTGGGTAGATACCTCCTCCAGTCTACCGTACATATCACTGCCAGGATTATATCATGTATGACAAGGTCAAATATTTTTTTGACTGGGCTCAGTGGCTTATGTCTGTAATCCCAGCACTTTGGGAGGCAGAGGTGGGCAGATTGCTTCAGTCCAGGAGTTCCAGACCAGCATGGGCAACGTGACGAAACCCTATCTCTGCAAAAAGTACAAAAAACTTAGCTGGGTGTGGTGGCATGCACCTGTGGTCCCAGCTATGTGAGAGGTTGAGGTGGGAGGATCACCTGAGCCTGGGAGTTGAAATTATACCACTGCACTCCAACCTGGGCAACAGAGCAAGACCCAACCTCAAAAAAAAAAAAAAATCTGTATGCTCAAAAGCCACATAAGAGTCTCAGTCCTTTCATTTTCAGTTGTATCTCTCCTTACATGCTTTTCGTGTGTCTTTGTTTCTTTATGTGAAACAGTCTACTTATCATTCTCTTAATATTGTCTTCTTCCACTGTTAGAATAATGGTCTCCTAGAGATGTCCTAATCCCTGAAACCTGTGAATATGTTATGTTAGATGCAATTGAAGATGCTACTCATCTAACCTTAAAATAGGAATAGGATCTAGATTTCTCAGGTGGGCCCAGTGAAATCCCAGGGGTTCTTAAAAGCAGACGATGAAACAGGAGAAGAATTAGCGAGGGATGTTACTGTGGAAGATGATGGAAATAACTCCATCCACTGTTGCTCATTTTGAAGGTGGAGGAAGGGACCATGAGCCAAGGTAGGTGGACAGCTTCTATAAGCTGGAAAAGGAAAGGAAGCAGGGTTCTTTTCCTAGAGTACCCGAAAAGGAACACAACCTACTGACACCTGATTTTGCCCAGTGATACCTATATTAGGCTTTTAACCTTCAGAACTATAAGATGATGAATTTGTGTTGTAAGGCAACAAGCTTGTAGTAGATGATTTGTTACAGCAGCAGGAGGAAACTGATACTCCTTCCTTCAGGCTTTTACTCATGCTGATCATAACGTTGGAAATAATCTTCCTTTTGACAGGGACTTACCAAAGTCTAATAAAGACATCAAGATCCAGTAGTAATCTCACCTGCTCCAAGACTTTCCAGATTCTTGCAGTCAGAATTCTCTCACTGTCTCCTGAATATGACAGAAATCTTACGTACTGTATCAGCACTTTATTTCTTATTAGATCCTGTGTATGCAGGTGTGTACGTAACCTTGGATTTGAGTGTCCAAGAAGTAGAATGAATATATAATTTATCTTTGCATCCTTCTATGTTATCTAATTGATAAAGCTTTATATTCAAGCCAGTAGTGTTTTTTGAATCAGATTGTAAAAATGCAACACATTGGAAATGTTATTGAGCATTAGAGTCCTAAATGCCCACAAGATGGTGATATTTCCTTTAAAAAGTCATTTTTATTATCCCATAAGATTATTTCCCATGGACACCATTCAAAAATGGAAATTCAGTTTTTAGTTGAAAATGAGAAAAATTTGGATTTCAGCAATCCTGTATTTGCCATTATAATTTAGAGTTTTTTCATATTTTATATAATAAGAATTCCATTGATAATAAAAAAGGTTGGTATGTGCATATATTGAAATAAAAACAATATCTTTGGCTCATAGGACTTCTGTAGACAGCACAACTGCATGTTCCCAACTGTAGTATAGACCAATGGTGGATTGTGTTTCTCTGAGCATGGTTGTATTATGTAGTGTATTTTCAGAATTTCTCTTAGCATGAAGTGAGGAGAAAATGGGGAAACCTGTTGTTGCAACTTAATTTTACCTTTTCTATTGGAATAAAACTATTAAAGTCAAGGATTCTGATTCCTAGAGACTCTTTGATAAGGGGTGAAATTCCAGGTCATGCGAACATGCATAGCAAACAACTATAAAATAAGTGGGGGAACACATTTGGGATGCCTTGTGAGGCTTTCTCAGACAAGTAAGTTTTGAGTGTGTAAGTTCAGAAATTTGTATTCCCTCACCAGTTTTTTAAGATGAATTCCTTCAAACATACCTGTAATTCAAGTACCAGTTGTCTTTACGTTAATCACTAAATGGATAGTTTGTAATTCCCAGTGTCCTTTCCTGAGAACTCAGCTGAGGTTACCTGCTCTCTTCTCAATGCTGAATTCATCATGAAACTGTATTCTGGGAAGATGAGGAAGTGGGAAGTGTGTGGACACACCAAATTAGCTGGTTTCAAAGCAGTAGTGGATTGACAATTTGAAAGCACAGTTAAGCTATGAAGGCAGAGTGGAAGATAATTTAAATTCAGCTGCAGTACATGAGGTTGTTGGATTCATCCTGTTACGTATGCAGCATTAATGTTCAGACTAATCCAGAATGATTATATTGTATTTGAAATCTTCCATGCCATAATGAAACTATGACAGGCAAAAAAAAAAAAAAGACTTGTTTGAGTAAGCTATCAATAACTGTCTCAAAATATTTAGAGAACTTTCAGATAGTGAAGGAAGATGTTCTTATTAATTCAGTGTCTATTCTAGGGCAAAACTAGAACCTTTGGGCAGATGTTGCGGTATGGTGGAAAGAATAGTGTTCACTCAAGATTACCAAGCAATATCTTCCAACGAGAGCTGTGTAATCATGGAGTGTGTGTCTGATAACAAAAAGCTTTCACCAAATGGCCGGATGATCGCTTTTTAGTGGAAGGTTGTTTGAGAAGTAGTAATAGATGACCATTGTGATATTTTTTCTACCAAATCTAAAATTCTACAATCTTATCAAAAAGATGTATAAACAATCCCTTTACAAATTCTTTAAGTTTCTCTCAAAGAAATTCAGAAATGTGTCAACTTTTTCCTTAAGGATAACACAAGTAGTTTAAAATTCTTAAAGCAGATATTTACCTGTTTTTACCATGAATTAGATAAATTTCTCAGCATCAAAACCAAGATGGCATTCAGAATGCAATAGTTGAAACTAACTTAGCCCAGAATGTGTTTGTCACGTAGGGATTGCCCTATACTAGAGTAATGAATAACTACTTGGAGCATGTGCACGTGAAGATGCAGATAAATGGGGATAGGCAAGTGTTTTTGACCTTTCCCAAAGACGGATCACTAGCTCTTCTTTACCATTTATAGGGTTTTTTTTGTTTGCCTCCACTCTTTGAGTAAATCAAAATCATCCATCTCGTTGGGTAAAATTAGTGAGTGCATTGTTGTAAAAGTTGGATTTCAGTCCTGACTGTTCCTATATAGGAGAAATTAGTTGTCAAATGTGGATATTCCGTTCTCTGCTATCTATTGTATGAGTTGAAATGAGTTGTCAAATTTGAATATTCAGTCCCTAGCTATCTCAAATATGTAGAGCCGTGGTTTCCACCTGTTGGTAGTGTTATTGTCTGTGTCCTCTGTCTCCTTGAGTTACTGCATTCATGTGTAAACATGGGGGACAGAATTCTCTATTTTTTAAAGTTACATCATGACTTGGAATGGTTTCCAGCACTAACTTCTTTATCACCTGGCCAGTGGCAGCAAATTGCCCTGGGACATTTAATCTTGCAAAGTGATTAGAGTCACATTTTGTCATCATTCCTGAATAACAACACATGGTGTCATTGAAGACACCTCCCGGAAAAGAAGGTGTGATTTCCGTGGGACAGTGCTGATGACTTTTTAATTAAGATTCTTGTCTTCAGCCTGCTGCCTTACCAGGTGAGTTACAAGAAAACTGAGAGTGTGGAAGTGCTTGGGAAACAGGAGAGACCTTGCTAATTGGAGTTAGAAATAGGAGAAATGTGGCCAGCAAAGCCTCTGCAGAGAGAAAATAAATATTCGTGCCGTGTGGAGGTGGGAGTTGGAGAGGGTGGTAGCTGATATGAAATAATCTATTATTGCACCTTCCTCACTAAGTTAATGGAGCTTTCGTGATATAACAGGAGGCATCAACCTATTATTGTCAAAGAGAATGCAAGTTTTATGAACAGCATTCATTTATCAGACCTGTATAGGTAAAAGCTTCTCCTTATCAGGAGAAAGTTTACTTATTAGTTAATACTTGAAGTCAGATAGATTGATTTAAACTTTGACAGCCCATTTATGTTCTATAAGTATCATTTTCTTTATTTTAAAGTAGGGGTAATAATATTTGCCTAATAACATTGCCTTGCAAGTTAAAGTAAATGGAATAATGCATGAAAGCTCTTAGCCTGGTATTCTTCATATAGGGAGTAATCGGTAAGTAAAAGTAAATAGGATCTTCAGAACCAAGGGTAAGGAGCCCATAGATTACCAAAAACATTGTAATCATTTACTGGAACAGCCATGTTGAGTGTCTGTATTTGAGGGGAAAAGGACTGTATAGCTTTGATTTAATAACTTTCTTTGGTTTGGAATGTCCACTTAAAGTACTGTCTGTGCCTTAATTTATTTACTTTCCAGAAGCACGCTAACACCAACTGCTCAATTACCTTGCAGAGAAGTAAAAAAAGGTAGAGATTATAAATCCATGTAATATTTCCATTTGACTAAAGAAGGACATTTAAGGAAAACTACAATGCATTTCCCCAGAAAGACCTGAATGACCAATATGAGATTTTCAGCTCTAAATCAGATCTCATGACTTCATTATTGCATTTGTGTCTAACATCGATCATAATTTTTGTACCTTATGAGAGGAACAAATACCAAAATGTGATACAGCTTTAGGTATATGTTAGAGGCCCTTTCTTGGTTGTATGGGAATAAGGGAAAGGACCCTGGAACTTCTTGTTCTTCTTCAACACATGCTACATAATTATTAAACCGCTCCTCATCTTTCAAGTATGATTGATGAAATATGTTGTAAACATAGTGCTGGGCAAATCACTGGTCTCAGCACATACTTTTTAATTTTGATTTTGAATGACTTTCTAGATGAATATTAAGTAGAATTATGAATAAACATTCAGCCACGAGCTAAGAACAAAAAGTAAATAAATACAACTAGTAATTTGAAGAGACAAACATATATTTAAATAATTATAGTTCATTAAGGCAGGTACTAATGTAGGTCTGTGTGAAATGGCTTGTAAGCAATGCAGGATGGTGTTGGGGACATTAGAGAAAGACTCTTCTTTTAAATATGGTTTTGAGGCCATAACATAAAATCCTAGGTAATGTATTCATTAACATAATAAACATTTATTGAGCATCTCTTCTGCACGCCATGACACTTTGCTGACCTAGTGGAATTGGCGATGGATCCTGATATTGAGATTATGGTCTAGCAGGGGAAGGAAGATGTTTGCATGTGTACTTAGCATAAAGAATGAGCATAGGCCAGGTGTAGTGGCTCATGCATGTAATCCCAGCACTTTTGGAGGTTGAGGCAGGAGGATCACCTAAGTTTAAGAGATGAAGACCAGCTTGGGCAACATGGTGAAACCCTGTATCTACAAAAAATGCAAAAATTACCTAGGCATGGTGGTGTGCGCCTGTAGGCCACACTCTGAAGGCTAAGGTGGGAAGATCACTCGAGCCCAGGATCTTGAGGCTTCAGTGAGCTGAGATCACACCACTGCACTCCAGCCTAGATAACAGAGCAAGACTGTCTCAAAAATAAATAAAAAGAATGAGCAGAGTTGGTATGGCACTGACTTGTGAAGAACAGCTTAGCAGCATTGGGTGAGAACGCCATCTCCAAGGCCTTACATTTGTGTTGTGTGTGTATCACTTAGGCATTGGGGTTTGGGGTGAGTTTCCATTCTGTAACTATGAAAACAAACTCAAAGAGATTTAAATGTTAGTCTTATCTTCACACAGGAAGTTGTTAGAGATCTCAGCACTTGAACCTGACTTCTCAATTCTAGTACAACGGGGGCAATTCCTCCATTACTGCTGCCTGTTCAACCTTTCCCCACAATACTGAGCTGTTGCTTGGAAAGGAATCTTCTGTGACCTTGCTCTGCAGCTAAAGGTAACAGAAACTGTTTAGCCACTAACAACCTTTTCATCTCACTTTTATTTCAGGCCCCTAAGATCTAAGGAATGACTATACCAGGAGATTCCTTGAGCAAATGATTATCTCTGTTAACTTACTTATATCACAGAAGATTTGGTTAAAAGATTTCACAGGAATAGGGAATTCAGGAATTAGGCAGTGTGCATCCTCCTCCCAGCAAATAGAAGGCACTGCATGAAGCTAGTAATACTTTAACAAAGTATTCAGTAAGGTTTTTATAATTAACATGAATTATACCTTGCAATCCAATGTATAACATCGGGGGAAAAAAAACATGAAAGACTTTTTTCTGTATCAAGATCCCTAGTGGACTTTAAATAAATTAATACCAAAAGAAAAATAGCAAAAGCATCTAAGTTTTGCTGTAGCATATTCTATTACTTTACATCTTTCTCTTGATTAGTCTTTCCTTGTGTTTGTGTTGTTTTTGCTCCTTCTTTGTTAAGAAAATTAATATTCCAAGATCTAGCAATGCTATTGTGGATGCAGTAGACCACAACCACTTCTTCATTTCCCTTAATGAATTATACAAACACATACTGGTAAAGACATCTTTTGCCTGGTGGCTATTGTAGAATGTGATGTTTGGTGAGTGTTTAAAGATCCATGGAGTTACTAAGAAAGGAAGCTGCCATTACATTGAGATAAATTGATGCCTTATTGTGGTTTATTGCCAACCATGTAATGATTAAATAAACAAAGCAAAATAAGCCGGCATCTCAGTGTTTTCTTTGTGAATCGGTACTAGACAGGTAAAGCTGTTAAATGTTGTTAGTTCCTGTATTTAAGAAGTTAAGATGACAAGAACAAAAAATGTATAAGCTATATAAGTATATAAGTATACACAGATTACATGTATATAATGTTTAAATGAAGTTGCTACTCATGTAGAAACGAAAGATCAAATCTATTGTAAGAAGGCAAAAGAATCTTGATTTGTATGTTTAGATAAGGAGATCTCACCAGAACACTTACTGTTCCCATCGGTAGGAAAATTGTAATGGTGAAGGAGATTTGTGTAGGGGGTGTGGGCACAGGCAGGGAACCTCCACTCACAAGAGAAGGTTTGCTGAGCATCTGTTTAGGAGAACAGCCCCCAATAAGGATGTGATGAGTGATTTCTGGAGATGTGAGTGGGTTGGCAAGATGCATAGAAAATTGACAAGTGGTCTTAACCTGAGATGAATGTTGGATTGGGTGGAAGGTACAAAAAAAAAAAAAGACCTATTTGGAAAAACACTGAGAAAAATGTGAGGCTTTTGATATTGCTTTGGATGTTGATGCAGAGTGCTCTGGTAAGCAACCAGGTGAACTATAACCTTGTGTTTTTAAGGGAAATCAAGACCATCTGACAAGAATGATAGCACACTTATGGAAAGGAATATAGGAAATAGAGACCATTCTGGGGGAAGAAAAGAAAATAGAGCATGCCCTTTCCATCACCATAAAGCCCCAAGGTAAATAAAAGAGAGAAAACACTCTGTTCAGAAACCCTGAACAGAGAATCCTCTTAAAGCTCAAAAGAGTAAAAGTGACTTGCTTAAAGTCATAGAAATATTTAGTTGCCAGGATGCACAGACAATGCAGGTTTCCTCTCATCCTGGACATTGCCATGTGTTACTTGTCCTGACGTGAAGGGTAGTGAGTACAGAGTAGGAAAGAATGAAAGGTGGAAAATAAAGATCCTAGGATGAATGCATTGCATAAAGGTGTAATGTTGGATTTTCCACAGGTGGTCAATGACACCAGGTGGGAGTAACAAAAGAAGTCACAGAGGTAGACAGAATTGGTCTTATCAGGGTGCCTGAGCAGTAAACTAAGTAAAATAGAAGATGAAAATAATAAGTGGTCAATTGTAGAATGGGGTGTCTCTTTAAATATGATTGCCCTGATGATAGATGACAGAACTTCCAAGAAGCAAGAGAGCCAATGACCTGGATTACAGGGAAGGTGCCAACCTCAGTTGACAATGCGGGAGGAATGAGAGATGGTGTGGTATTTGGAAACATATCTAGGCAGGTCATCTGGGATGACCCAGAGGATGGGGAAGGGAGAAGAATAGCAACACTGAAGAAAAGAACCACTTAGAAAAGGCTATTGCAAATTAGTGAACACAGATTTATTCTAGAAGGTAAGTTCTATGAGGACAGGAATTTTTGTCAGTATTCACTGCCATATGCACAGCGTTAAGAATAGTGGCTGGCACATGATATGTATCCAATAAATATTTGGTAGATGGAATGGTGTGCAAATCCCTCACATACTTTTTTTCTCAACCATTGCACATTAATTGACACTCACCCATTATTAAAAGATACATCCTTAATATATTTTTATGTTGAAAGAATTCCCTTTACAAAATTAAGAGCCCCCTGCAGCTCCAAGAATTATGTGAAGCACATCTAATCATTCACCTTATTAAGTCAGTGTTCTCAACTGAGGGCACTGAATGATAGAAGGTGGAACCACCAGGATAATTACATTATTATATTCCATTTGTTTGAGGCATTAAGTAAAAAATCTAACATATGTGCACAAAATTAACAGTATACCAGTGATATTTTCGGCTATTTACGGTGTGTGTGTAGATGTGTGTGTCTTTGTGTTGCTATAACGGAATACCTGAGACCGAGTAATTTATTGACAGAAATGTATTTATTAACAGAAACTTATTAGCTTTGAGTTCAAGAGGCTGGCATCTTGTGAGGGCCTTCTTGCTGTGTCCTCCCATGGCAGAAGGGCAAAGAAATCAAGCAAGCAAGACAGAGATAAACTCATAAGGAACCCAGTGCTGGAATGACAGCATTAATCTATGCATGGGGACAGTGTCTTCATGACCCAAACACCTCCCATTAAGTTTGCCTCCCAACACCACTGCACTGGAGATGAAGCTTTCAATACAGGACCCTTGGAGGACACATTTCACACCATGGCAGGATGCACATGCACTATAGGATGTTATATCCAGATATAGATCCATGCAATGTGTTCAACAGAGATATTACCGATTGTAATTTTCCCCTTTATATTCTCCTCACCCCTTTCCTAGTTGTTTACCACAGTTCTTTCTTAACCATGTCTGCTTGCTGATTCTTCATATATGCAAAGACAAAAGAATTGTTCCTTTTTGTTTGATATTGTTTTTGTTTTTAATGATTTTTCTATTTATGTAGCTACCTCAGCAGAACATCAGAAGATAACATTCTCTACCGCCAAAAACAGAGATAATAGCTGTTGAGAGGTAGACTGTAGAAATATGAGGAAAAGACCATTCCAGATATGGTGTATATGATATGCATATAATATATGTAAGTTATGATTGCTATTGAGTTTGTACACATTAAATATTCCATGAACTTTGCCGTTTTTACTGGCTTAACCTGCAATGAGGGTGAAGTTGTTGGACTAGTTTGAGCTACTGGACAGGAGTGTGATTAGTTAGTTCTGGGTCGAGGTAGTTAAAATTATTGTATGTAAGTTATAATTGGGTGGACGTCATTACAATTATTACATGTAAGTTATAATTGCTATTGTACTCAAGTTTGTAAACATTAAGTATTTCATAAACTTCTCTATTTTTATTGACCTATTCTACAATACGGGTGAAGCTGTGGGACTAGTTTGGTCCATTGGAAGGGAGTGTGATTTGCTACTTCTGGGCGGAGGTAGTTAAACGCCCCTGCCATATCTCTTGTCTCTCTCTGCCTCATCAACCTTGGAGGCCCCATGTAGCAGTTGGCACCATCACAGGATGGCAGGATTGGGAGTCCCTGAGTTCTGGATGGAGGGGGGTCCCCCTTGACCTGCTTAGAATTGTATGTGAGCTGGAAATAACCTCTCATTGCACGAGGCCACTGAAATTTCATTGTTTGTTGCAGTAGCTAAGATAATAAATTATCTTGACTAATAAAACTCTATAAGGCTTTAGTGAACTGAACCACTTCACAGTGGTGGAAAAGAGGCTCACCAGAGGAGTGACTCATGCACATCCCCTTAGGTGGGGCATTGATAATCTGAGTGCCAGTAGGTGGGTGAGGTCATTCATTATGTAAATCACTTAAATCCTGTGAGAGTCCATTGTGAAAAGGAAATGGGGGTTGTTTCAGTGGCTCTCTGCAGAGGGGTCTGGCAGGCTTTATCTGGGCCTTTAATATTTAGGAAAATGGCAGTAAAATACCCAGGAATAAGGGAAAGAGTGTGTGTTTGTGTGGTTTAGGTTTTGTGTTGCTTGCTTTTATTTTTCCTTAAACTTGAAGAAAAGTATTAAATGAGTAGGAGGTGAATGTGGGAGTCCAGACTTGGTACTGTCGGTGTCAGTCAAATGGAGGGGACCCCAGTGAGACAGAGGGATGAAGGCAGAAGGAGAGCCACGTCAGTGTCTGCTGAATATCCATTTTTCTCCACATTCTGCCCTTTTTTGCTAGGCATGCCTACACAGCAGTCACGTGAAGGCCCAGGAGGGGGCCTAAAAACAGCCACCACGGCCACCCAGAGCCTTGCTACATGCTTGCCTGGCTCTGTCTGGGGACTTGAACTTTGGGCTTCTCTGTACTTGTCTACTTGGTGTGTGTGAACTCCCACCTTCTACGATCCTCAGGCTTCTCTTGTGCCTGTAGCCTTTCCCAGTGATTTCCCAGAGGAATCCAACTATAGCTGCTTTTGCCAGTACTGGCTTCTCTCAGTGGGCTTGTGGGGGGGTGGGAGAAGGGGGTGGGAGGTATATGTCAACACCTTTTTTCCCCCGAATTACCCATCCTGAAAATCATCTCACTGCTTTGCATTGTGTTTTAACAAGGGGGTGAGGACAAATTGGTTTGGATTCAAATTTTTTGTTTTGAGTTTTTAAAAAATTGCCACATAGATGCCTCCTATCAAGACTTTACTTATGACCATAATGACCCATCCCCTTTTCTATTCTGTGCATGTGTGGGAAGTTTACAACCAGTATTATACTTGGAGTCAAGTCATTTCTTTCTACTATGGAACATCTGTGAATCATCAGCTGGCAGGGACTAGCCCCATCATTTTCAACTAATGCTTACTGAATGCCCACTGGATTCTTGGTCTGAAATAAGCAGTGAAGTTACTAGACTGAAAGGCTTTTGAGGACAGTTTGTCATCAGTGACTCTTGCACACAAAAAGACCTCAGTAGTATCTTGCACACAAAAAGACCTCAATTAACAGCATCTCTTGCTCTGGATTTAAGGCAGTTGTGCTATGTGAAGGTTGGAATAATTCTCTCCGGCTCAGGATTGTTTGCTGTCTTCTTCTGTTGGGTTAGGGCCATTATTTCTGCAGTTGCCTTTTAACAAGTGAGCCTTCAGATGACTCTACTGCAAACAAAAGTCTGGGAACTGAGTTGGGCAATGGGCCTTTGCAAGCCATAGGCAAAATACCACTCCTGACACCTGAGTTCTAATCCTGGCTATGCTGTGAGGTCAACTAAACATTTCCCCTCTTTGAGTGTTAGTCCATTCATCTAGCTATAAAGATGTTTAAAAATGCTCACAAAGTTTTCTTCTCATTCTAATATTGGATGAATCCCCTTTGCAGCGTTTCCCAGGGAAGTATTTTACTACACTGTGTATGATATGCCCATAAGGAGAAAGGAGATGTGTTTCTTCTGTGATTTACAACATGAACACTCTCTGGCCAGCACTCTGAACCTCACCTCCAGGGTCAGAACTATAGCATCTGCTGTTCTCACCACTACCAATGACACGTGTCCTTCCTTTGTTTATTACAGAGCCAAGTTTTCCTACTTTATTTCCCACCCTGCCTTCTGAAAGGCTAATGTCCTAGATAAGCCTCCAGTGATATTCAGATCTCTCCTGAAAATTAAGGCAGCTTACCATCTCTAGCAATTCAGTCCTGTTGATTTTATTTTTCTTCTCAAAGCTCAGGCTGGAAAATAAATTAAGGATTTTGCATATACATATTTTTTCATTTATTTCAAGCTTCACAGCCCAGGGCTTGGACATTGTGTTGTGATGCTTTGATCACCCATTCTAGCATTAATATTGATTTCCATTCTGCTTTGCCCAGCCTGCTGTGCTCCTAGACTTAGGTCCTTCTCTGCAGTCTTTGCATCTTATCATTATAGATGCCTGTGATCATTATAGCAGGGCATTCATTTGAATGTTTAGCATCATCTGTCCATTTCATTTACCAGGCAACCCCCTTGTGGGTCCTTCTGGTCTGTCTGATGTGCTGTACTTGAAAAGATACTCCTCATCATCTTAAGTAATTTTCTTTGTGCTTTAAAAGTCATTTGCCTGCTTTCTGTGAGACAGTTCACTTAATTTTGAAATTATTCCACGGCCTAATTTTAATGTGTTCAAGCCTTAGAATGTAGCCCTTTTCCCTTTGATTAGTTTAGGAATTTCCTTTTCATTTCTCATAATAACTTCTAGTTTGAATATTGCTTCCATAAGGCTGAGACTTACAGTATCATAGCATCTTATTTTTCTCTTTGGTCTTTTTTTTTTTTTTTTTTGATCTTTCTTATTCATTACATGACATTTGGATATTTACTGGCATAGTTTTAAAATCTGCATCACATCATTGAAAATGAACCTCTGGTTTCTTTTTTCACAGAATGATTTTTATGATGCTCACTATTTGAAGATGCAACTGCTGATTATGCTAATTTTTGTACGGAAAGAAATATTCTTGAATTGATATGTAGAGAAAATTTGGATGGATTTATGAACAGGCTAGTCTGACACACAATCAAAGACAATCGTGTGGCAACTAAGCAACATGAAAAAGAAAAAAATGTTTAAAAGACAACTGAAAAATAAAAATTCTTACAGCATCTCATAGCCCCAAACTTAATACTGCATTTTAATTCTATAATTTTTACCAAATAGCCACTAATTAACACTCAACAGTAATATTAGATACATAGTGCAACTTAGAAAAAGTTGGTAGAATGTCTTGAATGCTTACTGGTGATCACAACAAACAAAAGCAATTACTACTCTTATTGAGTTTCTATTTATATTTTTATTCCCAAAGCCACTGGTTTAAGTTGGAAGATAATTTTTTGGCATTATTATTGGTAAATAAAAGTAAATATATAGAAGGGATTTTGAATCCTATGCTAGGGAGTTGATACCACTAATGGAGATGAAGAGAAGGGCTTATATTAATAAATAATTTCATTTTAAGCCAGAAATTGTGTGTAGATTTATAATTCACCCACTTACCAATTATCTTCCTTCCAATTGTCTTTAGATATTGACAGATCTTAGGTCAATATTCAGAATCTCTATTCCAAAATTGGATAAAAATTAAGATTAATCAACACAGATGGGTTTACCTCTTCAAACATTTTTAAATTTTTAAAGTATTCCACAATTTGAAAAAAATACGTATATGAGCCCACACGAGAACGTCAACACAGTGGTTTTATTTTAAATATTGATAAGACTGACTTTGTTCTTTCAGATTGATAACTAAGCAACCTTTAACTTGATATCAAAAGTTCCATAGGTTAGATGCACACATATGAAAACAGTTTTTCCCTCAGCAGCTTATAGGAAAAATGACTTCTCTTTATAAAAAGTTGTGACATTGTTCATTAATATTCTAGATGAAAACATATAAGCAAATTTAGCCTTAAATATCTATTCTCAGTAGGATTCTTATTTCAAAATGCTGTGTTCCCCCAGCCCTTACTAACTTGGTGCTAAAGTTATTTATTCCTATGAGAACAAAATTTCAAGCATAAGTCCATGCTTTTCTTATAGAAATATAGCTGTCTCTTACAGGAGAAAGTCAGCATTAAGTCCTGATCTTTAATTTGGGTTTTATTTTAAATGCTTTTGAATATCAGATCTGAAACTGATGGTATTGAAATGTGTTAATAACATTAAACATTTTTGATCAAGTGTGAGGTATCTGAGGAAGCAAAAAGTCAAGTACAACATTCTTTAACCTGTTTTTAATTGTATCATTAGGGATTTTAGGCTCCATTGGTTGAATTACACTGCAGCTCCTCATTCTCAGCTATTGAGTTTATTTAAATTACATTTCAAACTAGGCATTGTAGAAGAGGATTTTAGAAAATTTTCTGAGTGAAATAAAGGCCAAATCTTTGGAGAGCATGATATCTTTTTGGAATAAGAGACTTGGAGAAATTTTGTCTTAGGAGCTCAGAAATATCAATGTAGTTTACAGAAACATCTTCAGTATCGGATTGCAGAATTTTTCTTTCCTAGCTGTTAAAAGTTTGTTCATACAGGCTTTGGAGGGCTTTATCCCTGCCATTTGGTGGCATGAGCAAATATAGAACCAGTGAGCCTACTGTGCCTCAAGGCTGAGGCAGAAAGTTACCTGGAATTTCTAATAAATCATTAGCCATTAGAAGTATTTGATTCCTTATGAAGACAGCTTTCTTCTAGTAGAGAAGGAAAACAAAGGAATCAGAAATCAAGATTGCTGATCTCCATATCTGGTTAGTGGGACAAAAGTGTCAATCTCATGACTGTGGAGCCCACTACTAACAAAACGTACTCTATATAAAGTTTTCTCAACTTAAAAAAGATTTCTCCCAGCATCCCACTATTGCATATATACCCCTCAAAAAAATAGTTTTACCAAAAAGACATGCACACGTGTTCATCGCAGCAGCGTTCACAATAGCAACAGCATGGGATCAGCCAACATGCCCATCAACAGTAGACCGGATAAGGAAAATGTGGTACATATACAGCATGAAATAGTATGCAGCCATAGAAAAGAATGAAATCATGTTGTATGCAAAAACATGGATGTAGCTGGAGGCCATCGTTTTAAGTGAACTAATATAGGAACAGAAAAGAAAATACCATATTTCCTCACTTATAAGTGAGAGCTAAACGTTGAATACATATGGGAACAACAGACACGAGGGACTGCTTGGTCAGGGAAGGGAACACGAGTTGGAAGGCTACCTATCAGGTACCATGTTCACTACATTGTTTACAGTATCATTTGTAAACCAAGCTTCAATGACACACAATTTAACCATGTAACAAGCCTGCACATGTAGCTCCTGAACCAAAAATGAAAATAGTAAAAGAAAAGTACTTTAAAATGTGGTGATCTAGCACTCTGTTCTCTGGAATGCACTACTAATGGACTTCTGTGTGCTTCCAATGGCAATCCCTAACCAATCACTCCGAGTTATCAGTGAAGTGTCAAAAATACATTCAAGATAATTTTAGTCTCCAGTATTTTATTGTGTTGCATTTCAGTAGTAAACTAGTAATTTAGATAGAGAATATTGAGCATATCAGCTTTCTAGAACATAAATTCCCCTATATTTACTCTTAACAGTATGTGGTTCCACTGCCAAACACCATACTTCTGGAGAAAAGATAAGCTAACGTAATAAACAGCAATATATGTATTGCCACTTACAAGATAAATGAAAACTCTACTAAGTTAAAGTCTAAACTAAACAAAACAACCATAATACAATCTGGACTATCTTGAAGAAAGGCTTTGTTTTGTTGTAAGAGTGGTCAGTGAGACTGAGAATTCACGCTGGATTTTGAGGATTGTCTTGGTGTTACAGTGACTTGATCGTTTTTCCTTGCTGAAGTTCCTGAGGCGTCCTTATGAGTTTTCCTGGAAGAAAGAGAAGATGTGTTTTCATTGTTCATTCCTAGTTTTTATTGCAAACAAAATAATCATTATCGAACAACATTTTTTAAATTATGTGAGGGTCTGTTCTATGTTCTTAGGATACATCTACAATAAGAATTGAAAAAAGTTTGTTCTTTCGAAGCTTACATTCTAGCGAGTATAGGGTAGAAAATACATAATAACTAAGCAAATTATAGAGGTGATAAGTGCTATGGGACAAACAAATAGGGCCGGATAAAGGAGATCAGGAAAGGTTACCTTTCATATGGAATAATAACTCCAGACCCTTGGTCTGACTACCTGCAAGGATAAAGTTTCCCTTCACTAAGATGAGGAGTTTGGTAGAGTTTGTTTGGGTAGAGGTGGATTGTTCATTTTTGCATTAATGGAGCAGTTCATTTTTGGGTATGGATGGTTTAAGATGACAATTAGATCTCTAAGTGGAGAAATGCCAAGTGGAGATACAGAGGAATATCTAAACATCTGCAGTTTGTTAACTGAGAACCTGAGATGTTAATAGATTCCTGCAAAGTGTCTTCTGTGGAAAAATCTTTTAGTTGATTCTGTGGATGACATAATCTTGGTTGAAGCCAATTGACTTTATTTGCTTTCTAACACATAAAGCTGAGCACGTATTTTATTGGACAAACATATCCTACCAGAAGAGGGGATTGACCTTTAACATTGGGTAAAGTACTGACTGCCCATCTGATGAGGCAAGAGAATTTAGAGAGCAGAAGGCACAGTGGTAATGTCATCATCCCTGTTCTTATCAGAGCTGAGGCAGAGTGTATTAGTGCAAGGTGAAATGTTGCAGTGAGCTGTGATTGCACCACTGCACTCCAGCCTGGTGGCAGAGTAAGATCCTGTCTCAAAGAGGGGGTTGGGGGGTGGGGGGAAGAAAACGGAAGTGACCACAGAAACTAAAATCAAAACAAAAACCCCACCTTATAGAGTGGGTTTGTACCAGGTGTTCAGTCCCTGCATGCTTAACACAACATTTCTATTGACTTTCTATATTTTGTAGTATTAAACTTTAGAATAAATACTCTCAATGCTTTCCTGGCTGTTACATCTTTGTCAACCTTTGAGTTCAGGTGTTAAGTAGAGATTACTCTTTTAAAAAGTGTAAAATTGAAAAAGGGTTAAAACAACAGATATTGAAGACTAAATTCTATAATCTCGTTAATCAGCTGTTTCCATTAAACAGTTACTTTATTATTAGTGTCCATGTGCATATTTCCTAACTGGACTTTGCAATGTGGATGGAATTTTATATTCTTGATTTTTATTTAACTTTGTGCTGGATTTTTCACTGGGTGGGTTTTTTTCTGTTTGTTTGTTTCAGTTTTTAATATCCCACTCTCCAACACCCTCTGCTTTTCAAGATCACTAACAGTCTGATAATTTAGTTATCCAGACATTTATGTACTGTGGTAGGTATATATTAGAGAGTCAAAAAGATTTTGTGAAAAATTGCATGTGAAGTGAGGGGGAGACGGGTAGATAGATGATAGATAATATGCACCTGGATATGTAATTTGTATTCCTCTGTGAACTTTCTTGAAGTAGGGTCAAACTACATAAATTTCTTGTAGACTGAATAGTGAACATCTCTCCAGGTCTATAGCTCAGAAGTAATCCTTGCTTTTAATGCCCACATTGTATTTCCTTTAATTAATTTACCATGATTTTCTAAATTGTTCCTTTATGGATGGATTTGTCCTTTTTCCTCCTGACTGTAGTGCTCATAAAGCATTTTATACAGTATCTGACACAAAGTAAGCACACAAAAAATGCTAGCTATTATTATTGACAAACTTGACTAAGCTGAAAAGCACTAGAGCCAAAATTTTGGCATATTTTTGTCTATCTCTTAAGCCTACATGCTATAATTATTGTTCTAACTCTCCTCCTTCCTCTGCTCTGTCCGCATCCTTTCTTCCTACTCCTCTTTTTCTAACAGTTTAAGTCACGTTGCCACACTTTCTAGTCACTTTGCCACAGTTGATGAACTACTGAAAATCCTCTTATATGGACCTTTGAATTGAAATCAATTGTCTAAATGAGGCCTGATATATAATATTTCGTTAATTTGACCAATATTTAAATATTTACTTTGGCCTAGATTCAATAATAAGTACCAGGAAATAGACACAGATGCTGACCTCATGGAACTCATGGAACTTAAAGACCACAAATCAAATGTTAACAAATCTAAAAATAAATGTAATTTGCAAGGTAACTACCATTACTTATATCCGTGTGTCATTAAAGAGATCCTTCCATTGTTTTGCTGTTCAATCTCACATGAATTAGAGACAACTGGGCATTGGGAGTTTCGAATCTTGGTGGGCAGGCCTCCAAACCTCAGATTTATATGGGTTACAGCACTAAGTGATACAGAACCTACTCTAAGCATTGTGAACAAGTCAGTTTCTGAAAAACTTTCTTGCTAGTTCACAGTGACATCTGAAATGAACTGGTGCTGTCTAGTGATGGTGACCAAATTTTACAAATTTCATATCTAAGTTAATTTGCCACAAATAGTTCAGAATAGTTTCATCTTTTTACCTCTGCAGTCCCAGCAGGAGGTGTGTGTGTGAGAGAGATCACATTCTTCATATTTCATACCTTGCTAGCAAGCCAAGTCTTCCAGAGCATACTTTAGATTAGGCCATTCATTATGGCTGCTTTTGTTAAAGAAATTTAGCTTGAAAGATGGAAACTGATCTTAAGACATAGAACATTTTAATGTGTTTGACCACTTCTATATAGCAATATGATTCTTTCTCCAAAACTGCACTCTGTACTAATAGAGCAACCCAAGAACTCATATCTCTCAATTTATTATAACAGATAAGTGTCAAAGCACAAAGGAAAAGAAGGGTTTTTCTCTACCCACCCCTAATCTCCATGGGGCTGAAAGGGTATTGATTTTAAAATACCATTCATGGGAGCAATGGTCGAATCAATATATTAGCTTAGGATGAGTCTCGATAACAGATAAAAACATTTTAATTGTTTTCTTTAGGCAGTCACTTAGGCTGCTTTTCTGACATTAGAAACTCAAGAGTGTGGTTAACACAAGGCTGCTGGAATGAAGATTCTAAGCAGGAAATTTGTGCTGCATCCAAATGTGGGGAGATGAGGGGCTTGTGAACTGGCAGATCAATTGGCTGCCTCCAGAGACTTAGTTCAATTGACAATATAATCATATCTGGATGATGACCCTTAAGGGAAGGCTGAGGTCCCTTATCTCTGCCTGTAGTGAATTAAGCATATTTATATTCAATCACCAAGACATCAATGCCAAGCTCCTTGTCCAAAGCCCGTTAAGGAGAAAAAAGCGAAGAAAAAAAATTAAGAAGGGAAAACAACAACATCAAGGCAGCCCTACATAACCTCTCAATTGTGTTTTTGTCAGAACCTTCCTAAGCAGCCAAAGCCTGATGTTGGCTGTGCTCACTGTCTAGGTTTCCACCAAGGCCAGCTGGGCAGCTACTCAAGCCAGAATCTCTAGTTATTGTCATTTTCTTTTTCTCATCCCACACTAATCCATCCATCAGTCTTATTACTTATCCTCTCATATATCTCTATTTCCTTTATTATCCTCACTCCCATTATCAGTCCCTTATGCAAGGCACCGCTTCACAATTCCTGTCACTACTGCAGCTGCCTGACCAGGCTCCTCACTCCCACGTGGCAGCATGGAAGGCAATTATTTGCCTCATGCAAAAGTGATCTTCTTACAAGGTGAATAGTGTCACACCACTCCTCTGCTAAGACCCTCCCATGGCTTCCCACTGACATGTTATGAAAATTGCAGATACCAGGATGAAATACCAAGTAAAATAGGTATTTTACAGACGAGACATAGCATGACTTGGGCAAATGATCCTGTTGCTCTTGAAGACTCTCTTTGACTTAATATCATGGATCCTGTCATTTTCCAAAAATAAAATCTAAAATGAGTTGCATGCATACTATCTGTGGCCAATATACCAAGGACTTCATGTCTCTTGCTTGATGCTTGTAACAACTGTGTGGAGGTGGTATTGTTATCACCATCTTCAATGGAGGAGCTTAGAATGAATGACAAAGTCTAGACAACTTATTCAATATTGATGTAGCAAGCAGAGCAGAGATTCTAACCCAGGAAGTCTAACACCAGTTCTCAATATTTTAACAGCACTAATAAATATATTTGCCTTAAATATTAGCTTTCTTCTAAAAAATTGTTTTATTTTTACTGAGGCAGAGGATGTATGGCAGCAACGCTCTAAGTCACTGGCATAATACTTTATAAAATTTCATTGGATCACCCTCCCCTCCAATGGGAGGAATTCATGAGATCGGGAGAGGCAAACCCTTAGAAGCAAAACACAAAGCAGGACAGGCATAATTAAAGACCCATGCCGTCTGCATCAGTATTAGGCTTCAAGTTCATTCTGGTGCTGAAGATCATACTGATAATAATTGTTCCTATATCTGCAGGACTAAGCTAATATTTGTTTCTAGAATACTGTCAGTATAACATTTCTGAGAGATGGACAAGATGACTGTCATTATTTCCCTTAAATGTATTCATAGTTTTGGGTTCCAGAATGTTAGGAAGAATCCTGGCTTATATCCTTAGTATGTGTTACATAGGAGTATCTCATTTAATCTCCATAACATTTTTAGATGTGTAATTATTATTTCATGGTATGGTAGTAAAAACTGAAGCATAGACAGATTTATATAATTTTAAATCCCAGAGGCCTTATGAATATCCAGTATATTAAAATACCTTGCTGTTTTGTAGTACAACTCACCAAAATACCCACAGTACCCCAGTAGCATAAGCAGTGTGGGGCAGTGAAAATAACATAGGCTTCGAAGTCAGACTTTACTTGTCAATCCTGGCTTCCCCTTTTTGCTGGCAGTGAGACCCTGAGCAGTGTCAATTTTCCTTAGTTTCTTGATTCATACAATGGAGATGATTGGAAGCTAAGAGCTGTCATAAGAATGGAATGAAATAACTTATGTAAAGCCATGGTAGACCTAGGGGAGATGATCAAAGAATGTTTCTTCTAGATGGTCCCCATTGTTTGCACTGGTGTTACTCACAGGTATGAGTGGAACAGGACCTCCCAGGCCCTGGCCTCTCCTACAGATGACACCTTTGATTTTCTGCAGCCTGAAGATCGCTCCGGGACTAGCTGACCATTTCCCAGTGCTTTAAATGTCACACTGCTTTTTTTTCTAGGTAGTAATTTACCTCTGACGGTGATGGATTATTATTCTGCTTTGATTCATATCAGCGTTCTCATATAAGGAGAGAGTGGCATATTAATGAGGAGTGCTGCTGTTTTAAATATGGAAAATATTTTCAGTATTTCCTAATTAGCATGAGTAGATATAAAAGCCATTTTTCGGGGCTCTATGAGGAGCACATTCTAATTCCGGTTATGCATACGTATGACTAAATTCCCTTTGCAACAGCGATTCATCTAACACATGCTGTCTAATGAGATCCATCCCCTAAACACATAATCAGGTGCCCGGAGTGATGACATTAACCTCAATGAAGTTCAATAATAATTCTGAGGCTGACGAAGAGGGGCCCAAGGAAGCATTTAGCCGCAGCCTTTTCTTCTGAAAAAAATGTTAAAATGATCTTCAATCTTTTCTACTCCATAGGAAACTTGTGAGGATTTGAACCTTTAAAAACTGAAACCTAGAGTAAGTCATAATTTTAAAAATTAGTATTATTATTAACTAGATTTTATTTAAATCCTCATGTCTGACTGATTTGGTCCATGAGATCAAAGCTAGTGCTAGCTAGACTGCCTATAAATTGTCACAAGGGAACCAGATAAGGATATGTGATTAAATAATATGCCTGTCTTAACTAGGAAAAAATGCAAAGTGAATGCATACTTCCATGGATTAAGTATCATTATTGCCTATATGAAAAGTATCACACATTTCTGTTTTCTTCTTAAGGAAGAGTTCTTTGGAGTGGCTACTCTGTGTATTAGTATTTTAGAAATAGAAGAATCCTTTTCTTCTAATGCACCCTCTGAACTGTTAAGGAAACCCAGACTAGGAGATGAGAATGGACTTTTCCAGGGTCATACAACTAAACTGCATGTGAGGTGGGATTCTCAGTTTTGAGGATCCCAGAGCAGGACTCAGAGTAGGCAGTGACAGAATCCCAGGCCATGCTATCCAACCCCCCAGGTCACTAAGGAATAACTAAGTTTTGCTAGATAACATTTACTGTGCTCAAAGCCTAAGCAATTTACTCTAGTTACTCTTCTTGCAAGGCAAAGATCATCAGTCCTTGGAACCTCACCGTGGCTGCTGATCTTGTAATGGGTCATAGCACTCCTGATGAATGCCTCATGAAATTGAAATGATACTGTGTAATGGTTAATTCTTTGTGTCAATGTGGCTGAGACACAATACCCAGCTATTTGATTAGACAGCATTCTAGGTGTTTCTGTGAAGGTATGGTTTTGGATGAGATTAACATTTAAATCAGCGGACTCTGAGTAGAGATTACTCTTCATAATATGAGTGGACATCAATCAGTTGGAATAAAAACTGACCTCCTTTGAGCAAGCAGGAATTCTGCCAGCTGACTTCCTCTGGGCTAAGAGGAAAGCGCTTCTCTGGATCCCCAGCTGCCTGTCTTCCTTGCAGATTTTATATATAGCTAGCCATCCACAAATACATGAGCCAATTCCTTAAAATCAATCTTTATATCTCTCTTTACACACACACACACACACACACACACACACACACACACACACACACACAGAATTCTAGTTCTCTGGAGAAGTCTGCTCAACAAATTTTAGTACTAACTAATGGGATCCTGCTGTAACAAATACCCAAAAATGTGGAGTGGGTTTGGAACTGAGTGTTGGATATAGGGTAAAAGCGTTTTGAGATACATGCCAGATAAAACCTGCATTACCCTGAAGAGATGTTGGTAGAATTGTAAACATAAAAGCAGCTTCTGGTGACAACTCAGATGGAAATGAGGAATATCATAGTGGACATGGAGCAGAGGTGATCCTTGTTATCAAACGGTAAAGGACTTGACTGACTTGTTTTCTAGTGGTTTATGGAAGGTACAATTTGTAAGTGATAGAAACTTAGATATTTGTTTGAAAAGATGTCCAAGCAAAGTATTTAAGGTATGGTCTGGTTTCTCCTTACTGCTTATAAGTAAAATATGGAAGGTGAGAGGTAAATGAGAAATTGATAAGCAAAAGTAACTCAGAACATGAAGATTTGAAAAATTCTCAGCCTATCTATATTGCAAAAATTGAGAAAGTGTGTACTGGAGAACACACCGAAGGTGATGCTGAGCAACCATTTGAAGAAGAGACTGTGGGTACAACCCATGGATACAATCAAAGAGATGGGCTACGCCAGCAGGAACACTGACACCTGGGACCAAAGGTTAGAGATGGGACTAAATGAAGGCCGGCTGGTGGATTACTGAGGTTCTAAAGGATGGGACAGTAGAGCTATCCAGCTGTGAACGTGGGTTATCTTTAACAAAAGGACAGAATAACCCAGAAGGTGATTTCAAAATCAGTAGGGGTGCCACTGCTACGATGGGCCCAGAGGTCAGAAGTTTGGAGGTGGGGGATGCTTCCTCCTGGGCTTTAGCAGGCCCAGTTACTTCCTAGGGCTTTGGGAACTGGGCTGCTTTCCAGGGTTGCAAGCGTAATGCTTCTATCCCAAGGGGCCTGGAAGGCCTGGTGGACCCAGAGAGTACAGCATTAAACCAAGGAGGATGATCCTTAGCGTTGAATCGTATTTTCTCTGCTATGTTTTGGACTTGGTTTATGTGATCATATTCTTCTTTCCTGTTTGGCTTTCATTAAATAAGAATGTCTGTCTTATGCCTATCCTACCATTGTATTTTGGAAGCAGATAACTTACCTGGTTTCACAGATTCACAATGGGACGAGGAATTTGTCTCAGGATGAATCACACTTTAGATTTCAACCACACTTGATTTAGATGATATTTAGAGATTTGACATTTAGAGTTGATGATGGAATAGGTTTGGGTTACTAAGTTGGAGATGAATGGAGTTTGCATGTGACAAGAATGTGAGTTTGGGTGCAGGGCATAGGGCAGAGTATTATGGGCTGAATTATCTCCTCCCAATTTTTATCTTACTCAATTTTTTTTTAAGAGGGTGTCTCACTCTGTCACCTAGGCTGGAGTGCAGTGGTGTGATCTCAGCTCACTGCAACCTCTGTCTCCCAGGTTCAAGTGATTCTCCTGCTTTAGCCTCCTCAATAGCTGGGACTACAGGCATGTAGTGCCATGTCCCGGCTAATTTTTGTATTTTTAGTAGACATGGGGTTTCAACATTTGGCCTTGCTGGTCTCAATTCCTGACCTCAGGTGATCCACCTGCATTGGCCTCTGAAAGTGCTGGATTACAGGCAGCATGAGCCACTGTGCCCCACCACCCGCAAAGTGCTAACACCCTAACACCCGGCCACCCCCAAATTCATATGTTGAAGTTCCGACACCCAGTGTCTCAGAATGTGATTATATTTTTAGATAGGGCATTTAGAAAGGTGTTAAGTTAACATGACTCCATCAAGGTGGTTGTCCTTAGTCTAATCTGGCTGATGTTCTTACAGGAATTAGAAATTTGGATGCACAAAGAATCACTAGGGATGTGCAGACACAGAGGAAAAGCCAGGTGAGGACATGCAGGAGAAACAAATTTGCCAATAACTTGATCTTGGACTTTCAGCCTCCAGAACTGTGAGAAACTAAGTATTTGTTGTTTAAGCCACCCAGTCTGTGTATCATGTTATGTCAGCCCTAGCAAACTAATACACTTGGCAAAATCTTCCAGTGATATTATTCTGAAATGTTGACTTATTAAAGAACCTGTTGCATTGGTGCTACTTCTACAAACATGTAGCTTTGGTTTATTGCAAATGTTTAAACATTATAGCCTAGGGTATTCTATCTACTTTGAAATAATGAGACATGATCTGAGACAAGCCCATCAAAGATTTATGTTCAGTTACAATAACATTCAACATTGGTAGATTTTGTGTTATATATTTTTTGGTTGAAGATGATTTTTAGATTCTATATTTAGCAAATATTTGCTAAAAACAAAGAGATCACTATGAATATACAAACCTTGATTTTTATTTAAACATAGCCCAGAGGAAAGGATACATTATAAAGATATTATATTTGTTATAATATTTTATGAATAAAATTGTTGGTTGTTTTTGTAACCAGGGATTTCCTTATTTAGCATTTCCCTTTCCTCTCTTTTGGTAGTCACCAGAAACAAAATACAGAAATGTCTTGTTTTGGTTTATAAACAATTTTGTAGTGGGGCACTATGGTCTATTCCTGTAATCCCAGCACTTTGGGAGGGTGAAGTGGGAGGATTGCTTTTGAGGCCAAGAATTTAGGACCAGCCTGGGCAACATAGGGAGACAAAAAAAGTATTTTTAAATTATCATGTCAACAATTTTTTTTTTAATTGGCCATATGTGGTGGTCCATGCTTGTAGTCTCAGCTATTTCAGAGGCTGATCACTTGAGCCCAGGAGTTCAAGGCTACAGTGAGCTGTGACTGAGCTACTGTACTCCAGCCTGGGTGACAGAGTGAGAACCTATCTCTTATCAGAAAAATTTAAATAAGAATTTTGGGCCTCCATGAAAGAGAACTTTCTATATAGCTTTTATATATCAAATCTAAAACAATCACCTGAAGAATCTTTGATGGAAATATCTTTAAGCAGACTGTATAATGCCTTAGATTGGTCTGTCAGATACAATAGACATGCATTAAATGTTTCAGATGTTTCAGAGACTTCATCTTGAACATTATCATTCCATAGGCCTCTGGAAGAGCCAGCACTATCAGAAGCTGCTAGAGGCTTTGGAGCTGTTTGTTATTTCATCAAATGGCTTCAGGTTGTCATTTGATTTGACTTATCAGGAATAGTTTTAAAATTTTTAATTTTTTACCAAAACTTTGACTATTTCTGACTTTTTCCTTTGCTTCATTTTCATATACTCACCTGTGGAATTCCTTTTCCTCATTCCTAGTTTTCTTTTCTTTTCTTTTTTTTTTCACTGTGTACTTAATTGAATTGGTAAAAATTGGTTGCAAATTAAGAATCAATAGTCTTGGGTTATATGCCTAGTTTTTACTACCTGAATTTTGCTTCTTTAATATTACTTATTAAGGTTTACCAGTGTTTTTTGTTTGCTTGTTTATATTCAGATAGTTGAGGCTGTTGAGTGAATTGCAAAAGTATTTCTGGAATAGTTATCAAAAAAGTACATCTTTCCAGGAGGTATATCTTCATGATCTTTGATGACTTTGTGAACATGAAATAAAAATACTCTGTTTTAGAGGTTGTGTGATCATTTATTCACCATGTTTTTTTTTAATAAGCATAAACTCAACTAGAGAGATACTGGCAATTAACATAAAGATTTATATGCTAGACTTGGCTTTAAACAATAGGCCCATGTGATAAATCAGATTATACCTGGCTTACACAAGAGATACCATTATTTAAAGAAATTCCAATGCTAGATTATTCCATCACCATTTTCTTTCATATTAACTAATTTTTTAAACTGAAATTGTTATATGGCCATTAACGTATGATGAGAGACTTCAGCATTATTATCCTTGGTAGTCAGTAATGTAACATACTCAAAAATATACTACAAGGAGTAGGCAACGTGTGTGTGTGTGTGTGTGTGTGTGTGTGTGTGTGTGTAGAGATCCACAACTAGAAATGCGTGTAACTGGTTTGCAGCATCTAGGAGGAGTGTTCTTTACATATTGACAGAGTGGTACTTTGTTACACATGTATCCTTTGCTTTGATTAATTTTCCTCCTGGTATGCCACGTCCTGCATCTTGTATTTTAAACTGCATTTTCTTATTTATTCTACACTTTAGTTGCCAGAAACTGACCAGCCATCACATATATTAAATATTATGTAATTAGCTTATGTGAGAATAGTTATTGAGTCCTTTCTTCCTTAGCTTCTCCTTTTACCCATTTTCTTCTCATCCCCTGTGTAATCACATAAAAGGAAAGAAATACGATTTGACTCACTTTTGAAAGGTGGCTTTGCATGGAGCCGTTCTCCATCAGTGATAGTCTCAAATGTTTCACTTACTAATTTTATTTACCTTCTGTTGTTTCCAGAACATCACCTTTTTTTTCCTGCTTTTCCTAGGTTCCAAATATAAGTCTATTTCAGTGCCATTATTTCCTTAAGAAACAATGAGCTCCAAGTTCATGTCAAATGCCACAGATAGCTATGGTATTACTCTGCCCTCAGAGCTTAGTGATTTCTTTCTCTTATCTTTCATCTGTTTTCTTTTATTTTAACTGTGTCATGATGTAAGTCAGAAGAATAATTTTTGTCAGTGGGATATGCTGCATCTGTCAGAGCATTTTAAGAAGGAAAATATATAAAGAGGGAAATATAAAGTCACCACTTGCATTTTCACCTTTAATGAGGAAAAGCGAAAGTTGGCCATCAGTGATTGAGAACTTGGGTTCTCCCAAGCTGCTGTATGTATGACAAACGTGTAGGGGCAAGAAGGATTTTTCCTCCTCCTCTGAAGTTTTTAGTCTGCTGTTATTAACTGACAATAGACAGATTAGCAGGATAAAAAAAACATGTAAATTCATTAATGTACATAAGCACAGGAGCCATACAAAATGTGAGACTCAAAGGCCCGATGGTTGAGGCTTAAATGGCCTTTTCATCGGGTGAAGGACATGAAGAATGTAAGCAATTGTGAGGAGTAGTAAATTATTTTCAGGGGCAATAAATGGGCCCAAGGAGAAGATACAAGTGTGTAAATGATTCTCTTAGGAAACCAGCTGCAACTGGCAAGTTATGGGAAGGTGAGGGGCAGAACTGCACTGCAAACAAAGTTTGTCTTATTATGCAAGCAAAGTCTCCTAGGTAATCTTGCAGAGCTGCTTTCCAAAGAATAGATTAAAAGTCTGGGCGTGGTGAAGGCTTTGTCTCTTGTCTTCTCTGTTTAATCTTGGTTATCCCATGAAATTCCTAGGGAGGGGATCTTAAGAAAATCACATTTATTTTGGAGGAGATTTTTCTCAGTCTGGTAAGGGAACTTGCAGAGAGAGCTCTTTTTGTGCTTTGAGAGGAAGAATAATAGGTTAAAATGTCCTTACTTTAAGGCAACTTCTGAAACCTTCCAATTTTCTTTAATTCAGTAGTTCTCAGTATGCCAAAGCACTTTGAGGCAGCATTCTTTGTACCCCGATAACAATTTAAATTTGCTCTTATTCAAACTTTAATTTCACAATTAAGAAATGCTTCAATAAAGTCTTGACCAAAAAATAATAATAATAACACCAAAAAACAAAAAAACACAACAGTTTGCCTTGTAGTCAAGCATCTGTTCCTCGTCTTGAAAATAGGAAATGTGTTATCCATCTCACTGTGAGGAAGTGTCTGGGTTGTATATGTTATGAAATATGCTGTCAAAGTGGGTCTGGAAGCCAGTTGCTTAGCATTTTCTTATGCTGTGGGTCTTGACTTTGTAATTAATAAATTTGACTTTCTAGGTGGCAATTAATTTAAAGGTGGCTTTAGGTTGTTTCTATCTCAAAGCAAGACAAAAAACCAAACAAATGTATGGTCCCAAATGGAATTTAACCAGAAAGAGTTGGTGTTATAAATATAAAATAATAATATTGAATATTTGGGACTTTTAAAATTAAACAGAATATTATTGTATTTTTTCTATACTAAGTTTGTTTTGTAGAATGTTTTAAAATGAGTTTCAATGGAGACTTTTTTCTTTCTTTAATGCACTATTCTCCATATTTCCGTGAATAAGACTCTGCATTTTTAGGTTATACTAGAATATACCATGGGCAAAGTTACTAAAATTGATAGGTAAATTTTTTTAAGCAAAGAAAACATGTGAAAATATTCCAAAGTTAATTTGATTTTTAGTTATTTTGTTTTAAAATAACCAATATTTGGATACCCTGGGAGAGGATTTAAGCAACTTTCCACCGGTAGATTGTTCAACTGAAGAGTGAAGCTCTCAAGATGCCCTGTCTTATCCTCCCTATCTTTTTCGTCTCTTCCAAATTTTTATTGTTTCACTTTATCTGTCTCTTTCTCAAACTCTAAAGTTTAAAATGATGCTATTTCTGATAATAGAAGTCTCATTATTTGGTGTCTCTTCAGAAATGTTCCTTAGACTTTAATCCAAAATGTTTGTAAAGAAAATAATGTATTAAGCACAATGTTCACTAATGACATTTTGCATTATAATGAAGTTTTAATTACTTATTAGGGTTATTTCCCTTGATAACAGAGATAGGATATAATATCTAATTCCTAGAACTTCCAGAAACTTTACTTCTACAATATTTTTTGTTACTCTTAAAATCCTGTAAGAATGCCAAATAGTATTATATTCATTTTACAGATAGAAAATCAATAATCTCTAGAAAGAATTGATTTCGTAAGAATTACAAATAGTGACCATGATGGAAAGCGGCACTCTCCATTCAACTACTTACTATTCAGATCATTCATATACTCTGGCAGGATTCTAATTCTGAAAGCTCTGCCTTGCATAAGTTGAGTCAGTGTTTGGAGTATTTATTCAAATACAATTGTCCAGAATAATTCTGACAACCACATCTATAACATTAAAATATATTTGTTATATTTTTTATGTGATTTTAGTTCTTTCTTTCCAAGGGTATTTTAATTCTATTACATAAAAAGGGCCTTTTATTTGCCCTGCTTTAATTATACTTTTGTTTGTTTTTTGACCATTTGATTCTAAGAGTCTCTAATAGGAGATCCTTTAGAACATGACTGGCATTTTGTTCTAACCTATAATTCAGATTTCTTTCTTCACAGGTCAGTCTCTAAGGGCTTTGGATTTTGGATTAAGGAATTTTACTCAGGGAATAGACAAGTTCTCTCCCAGAGGACTGATCCAGTGAGTGTCAGGATTCTGCCAAGGGAAAGAAAAGTAGTGACTGAGTTGAGACTGAGAGCTTGATGCCATGGTGCTGCCAAGCAATGGTTGGAAGTGTATTTTTAATCACAGGGCAAAGAGAGAGAGCAAGGACTCTGCACTTGCCATGAGTGCTGTCATACTTCAGAACAGTACTGGAATGAGATAAGGAAAAGATGTCAAATATCTTTTTCCTAGCAAAATTTTGGAGTGTAAGCATTTGTATATGGTGGGAAGAGGTATTTTTATACCAAATAGGAAGAGAGACTTGATTTAGAGGAAGGGTATCCAATCTTTTGGCTTCGTTGGGCCACATTGGAAGAAGAAAGATTGTCTTGGGTGACACATAAAATACACTAATAAAAGCTGATGAACTAAAAAAAAATTGCAAAAGAAATCTCATAATGTGTTAAGAAAGTTTACAAATTTGTGTTGTGCCACATTCACTGTTGTCCTGCAGGTTGCAGACTGGACAAGTTTGATTTAGAGATCAGGCTTAAAGTTAATTTCTGCCTGACTTATAGGAAGTTGAAGGTTTACCATATTTCCATTCTGGTGCCCCTCTCTCTGCCTCTCAGAGACTAGTCTTCCATTTACCTGGGTTCAACAGCAATAAAGACAGTAGAAATCTAATTTCACAAGTGCGTGCAAAAATTTTATTGAAATACTAAGTAACAGCAATAAAAAACCCTATTTTTTGACTCTCCTATCAAAGAAGAGATTTCTTATTCCTTAATAAAAAGTGTTAATATTTCACCACCACTAATATAAATTATTCTTTAAATAATTATTTAAGGTCAAGTACCAGTGTAAGTCCTAAAGATACAATGCTGTACAAAGGGGCCAAAGGATACGCATTCCCTTCTTTCAGGCAACTTTAATGGTGGCAAAAGGGGCAGATATTAACCCACATCATCACAGTGTGGAACGTTAGATTGCAAACTGTAATTAGGTTTTAGAAGCAAGAATTGTGGTTCTTAGAGAACAATAACCAGTAGGGCTGACTTAGACTGAGGGTTCAGTCTAAACTGCTTTGGGTAGTTTTCCCCAAGGTCGTTCTTCAGCTGCAACCTAAAAAAGGAGTAGAAGCTGAGCAGGTGAGGTTGGGGTAGAAGAGGCTGCGCACAGAGATACATAAGTATCTGTGAGGTGTAGGGGAGAGGTGAAGACCAGAAAGAGAGGAGCTAGAGTCATGCAGAATCACTGAGGTCAGTTTCAGAAATGTGGTCTTCATCTGAGGACTTTTGAAAGCTAGTAAAGGGTTTGTGAGCAGAGATCTTCCTGGCTGTAGTATAGAGAACAGTTTGTTGTGGGTGTCAGAACTGATGGGACAGACCATTGAAAATGCTATCGCAGTACTCAGGGAAAAGAGAATGCTAATTTACATCAAAGTGGAGCAAGATGGAAAGAGGAATAACTCAAGAAATAGTTGGTTAGGCTAATGGTAGAACTCAGGAATGGGACAGTAACGGAGGGTTAGGAGAAAAGGGAGGGAGTCACGCATCACTCCTGCTTATGTAATTTTTAAAAACAGTTCTATTAAGATACCACTTATATGCCATAAGATTTCCCACTTTTAAGTGTACAACTCAATAAATTTTGGTATAGTTTTAGAACTGTACTGCCATCACCACAGTCTAATTTTAAAACATTTTCAACACCCTAGAAAGAAATCCTATGCTCATTTGCAGCCACTCCCCATTCCCATCCCTAGCCCTACAAAGCAGCTATTCTACAGATTTGCCTTTTCTGGACATTTCATATAAATGGAATCATATAATATGTGAAGTTTTAAAAAATCTGGGTTCTTTCATGCAGCATAATGTTTGAGGTGCCCGTGTAGGGGAGAAAAAAGTCTTTTTCTTATGCATCCTACATTCATGACTGAGGCCCCTATAACAAAGATAGATTAATAGAAGAAAAGCATACACATTTAATATACATTTTATATGACCTGGAAGCCCTACAGGGAATGAAGACTCCACTAAATTGTTAGATTTGTGTATTTTTATGCTAGGTTTGATGAAGAAGTCAATAGTTATGGAGAAATGGAATTGGAAAAAGACGATGATCTAATGGTCATACACTAAGGGATACTTAGCAAGGTCCATTTGTTCAGGATTTTATCTGGGTCACTCCCTGTGTCTTCAGAAATTAGGATGTTCCTTTCTTCTGGATATAGGGAGGGCACCTCTGGAATGAGGGTTTTATGACCCTCAGAAGGTCAGAAAATCTTTCCTAAGTTGTTATGACATGCTTCAGGGGGCAAGAGTGGGTGAAAGTGAGGGTAACCTTGCTACTGCTGTTTTCTGAAATGCCGGGGCAGCATGTCGTGACCTCCATCACATCCACTCTGTGGCCCTCTCTCCAATTAGAAACCTGGTGGTTCCTTTATTTTAGAGGGGTAGCACCAGAAGAGAAACAGCAAGGGAGAGATGATGAGTTAGATTTTGGACATGTCAAGTGTGAGATGCCTTTTTGACAGGCTGTGGAAATATCTAATTTTAACAGATGGTAATGGAAGCGTGGAGCATGGATAAAAAGACGGGGGAAGAATTGTGGTATAGGACTGGGCTTTGTAGAACTCACAACATCTTAATGGTTGTATAAAGGGTAGACTGGAAGGAAACCAAGAAAAGGCTGTCCATTTAGATAAGAGAAAAATTACAGCAAAATGAAGAGACTATTTCAAGGAAAAAGGAATTGTTTAATGATATCTGTCAAATGATACTGATACGTCTACTAAGTCAGCGGCTGAAAGTTCCCTTTGGTATTATTATCTCAGATGCTGTTTTTGACCTGGGTGGGAGCTGTGTTGCTTGGGGTATGTCAGTTGGAGTAGATCGGAGTATATTAAAGAGTGGGTGACAAACCCAGTGAAAAGGTGCAAAACCATCCTTCTGTGAAGAAGAAAGATATGTGGAATGTAAATCTGAATGATGCTTTTAAAAACATGGTAGCAATTTGACCATAGCTGAATGCTGACTAGAAGGATCACTACAGGAAACATGGAAAGTTATACATAAGAAAGAGACGGCAAACATGATGGGTAAGCATCCCAGAGGAGTGAGATCAAAGACATACTTGGAGGATATGAAGCTGGATGCTCCTGCAGTGTCCTGGGAAGGAAAATGCAGGACTGGGTGGAGATATGGGTAAATTTATGTTTGGTTTTAGGAATTACTGTAAGCCATGTTGATTCATTTGCATGGATATGGCTGTAGGTTGGCTGAATTTAGTCATCAGACCTCAGCACAGAGCCATGGTGATTGTGTATAGAGGATCCACAAACCAGGCTTTCTTGGCTCAGAATTGCAATCACTAAAGGAAGTGTGTGATTAACACCATAGCTGGCAACATTTTTATTTTTTCAGAAATTACCCTCTCTGTATTTTTATTACTTTTATTCCTACATTGCTCTTTCCCTATTAGATCCTGCTCCCCAAAACTTGCTTCAAAGCATTCAGCAATGCTTTGAAACATTTCTTGCTTGAAAAGAGGAACCTAAACAGTTAAGTACAAAGCAGAATGTGAAGAACACTGCAGTAAGCACCTCTACCATTTGAATCAGCACTTGGCTCCTTCACATCCCTTAACTTTAATCATGACAGTTGATCTGCAAATCAAGTTGAGGGAAGAGCTTGGGGATTGGTTCAGATGAATAGCTTCAATAAATGAAATGTTTCTCTAGCTAAGAATAAACACCCCACCACAGGGGCAATTTTGATCCGGGCAAGATTCAGTTTTATTTTTTACTATCCTCCTGCCAGTTTGCAAGTCCATGCATTAGCAAACATTTCAGACCTAAGGGCTGCTAGGCACCTACATTAAGTCAATAATTACACTTCAGAGGAAACTCAACTTTAGTCATCCTTTGTGGAAGATTGAGTATTAGCCTCGCTATCATTTAGTTCTCCCTCTTGGTTGTTTATCTCTTTGACTCATCATAACTTAACTGACCAAACGACAGAAATTTCCTCAACCAGCAAACCACATGTGATTCAGTGACTGTACTGAGAGTACAAAGATCATTTGTTGGGGAAACTTTGTTCTCTGGAGTGTACACTTTTAAACAAATGTGGTAAATATATTTTAATTATGTGTGTGCTGGCATCATTTAGCCGGAGGAGATATTTTTTTGAGGAGCCATTCAATCTCCCTTTGAAAGTTTTGGTTTTAATGTAGAAAAGCTTTATGAGAAGAGTAGCTTGGAGGGAGAAATGGAGCCAGGGACAAGCTACAGGAGCACTACAAGCTGTTTATAAGCTGCGTGGGGCAGGCCTGTCTTCATTCTTACACAGGACATTAATAATATGGAACAGTTAAATCCCTATATTGCATCTCAGCTGTTGCTCATTAGTTGGAGCATTGCACGATACTGAAAAACATCCGTGAATCATGTAGACACAAACGTTCCATTTTCTCATCCCCTACCCTTGCAATGTTTTATTAATGCTTACACTGGAAATGCAAAATATCTGATACTCTAATTGGATTCTGTGCAAGTGAAAATATCAAATTGGGAATAGCAAACATCTTGCACCACTCAAACCCTAAACAGTATTGAACGACAACAAAAACAAATTGTCACCCTCACCTTTCATTTTAAATAACTGATTTCATGTTTGAATGACATTGAGCCATATATTCTGATAGTATTAATTAGTGTTCAAGGAAATATGTCTTTGCCTCTTGTCTTATTCTACTTTCTGAATAAAGAAGATAAATTTATTTCTTACAGTTTTGGAGACTGGGAAGTCCAAGAACATAGTGCTAGCATCTGGTGATGGCCTTCCTACCGCATGAAAATGTGGTGGAGGGCATTATATGGTGAGAGGGAGGGAGCCAGAGAGAGCTGGCTTTATAGCAAAGCCACTTTCATGATAAAGAACCCACTGTCCTGATAGTGACACTAATCCATTCATGAGGGCAGAGAGATCATGGCTTTTTAACACATTTTTTAGGGGCTACATTTAACCCATAATGCCTTTTATTGACTCTATTAGACCTATGAGATGTTAAGTACTTACTATTAAACCCTTCATGTTCCTATTCCATTGCATATTTATGTGACCCAATGAATTAAATATTTTCTTTTCTGTAGAAGTCATCCCTGACATCTTTCTTTTCTGAACTTGTCACAACCCTGTCTGTAAACCATATTTATGCTACTCATCACATTATGTTTTAACCCACTAAGGTTTTTGATCTTGCTTACTAGGCTGTGGGCATCTTGGACTAGTTATTATCCTCATACATAGCACAGGACCTTGTATACCACGGCTGCCTGATAAATGATTGGTGATGGATCGAATGCAGGTGTATGAACGAATGATGTAAAGCAAGAGATCAGGCTAAATTCATTGGTTATTTTCCACATTTAGGGGCAAGGGGAATGACAAGTATGACATTTTAAAATGTGTTAGCAAGAAAATCCAAAACCTTTCTAATAGGAGTTTGGAAATTTTTAAAATTCAAAGAAAATAAGGGGAAAGTAGCATTTAGAGCACCATGATTCTCAGTACTGCACCTCTGGGTGCTTTACTGTGAGCTCTGTGAGGTCAGGGGGTATGCCTGACTTGTTTGCCACTAGTTAGCACAGCACTTGTTATATGATAGTTGCTCAATAAGTCTGATGTCTGACTGACCAAAGGCTGTCTGCCCAGAGAGTCAGCCATGAAACTGTTCTGTGGAAAAGCTGACACAGTTCAGAAAATGTGATTACCACGGCATTCAAAATAATGCTGTCTATTTAGAAAGGCTTAGTGTCACAGATAAATTTTCCTGAGACCTCTGTCACTTTCACGTGCTGCTTGACCAAGGTTAAAAGCAAAGAGTCCCCACCAGCTGGCATAACACATGTTTGTCTCCTAGTTGTAGCTTTTGTGCTGATGGTGGCTTTCCTTTGTTTCTATATTTGAAGGCATAAGGCTGGGGGTGGGGTGGGTTGGGGGGGGGGGAGAACGTTTTCAAATTCAGATCACTATGGGCAGAGCCCCTGAGTGGAGCAGTGGTGCTCTGTGAGGGAGATAGATATAAGCTCCTCTTGGAGGGAAATGCCTCTCAAGTCACCTACAGCCAAAGCTTAGCTGAAGATGTCTCTGTTTTGGAAATCTCTGAGCGAGGGCAGAAGGCAAATGTTATCAATATGTCAGAAAGCCTCCAACATTCTGAGTAGTTTGTATCCTTTAAAAAAAGAAGAAACAAACATTTAAAATCTGTTACCATTCAGAATTGATAGAAAGGAATTGCATTCAGTTACCCCATTCTTAACATCATTGGAATGTACTTCATAAATACAGAATTTCCAGGAGGCTTACAACCTTCCTGCTCTGGTAGTTTAACTCTGAGCAAATACTATTTTATGCTTTATTTGATGTGTTAACAAATAAAACTTTGTGTGTTGAAGAAAGTGATCTGTGTTAATTGAATATGTTTTCCCCTAACTTCGGCATTAAACAAATGTGGGAGAGATGATTATTTGTGATAACTTGCCCTCCACTTAATATTTAAAGTTTGAGTATTTTTTAAATGTACATAAATAAAATAAAATATGAATTAATAAAGCAGGAGACTACAAAAGGACTGATGCATTCTTTTCAGCTGGCAAGGGAGACTGGTACTACCAGTGTTTTATGAGCATATTAATCCTCATTGGTACATATAATGTGTTGGTCTCCCATAGCCAATTATAAACATGTTTTATGGGAAGTTATCCCTCAATTTCTGCAGTCTCACTCAGGTAAGCATATCGTGGCAGAGGCTACAGAAAACAGAGGACTGGATAAACAGTCCAAGGGTGGGTGAACTTAGAGATGAGGGCTGCCTGTAACGTTTATCCTTCCTATAAGCCAAAGCTCTTTTTCTATAAAGAATAGGTGCTATTTAGATCTAGGCAGAGTTGTCACACGTGTGTGGGGCAGGATGAAATTTCAGGACTGCCATTACCATCATGGTTATCCCAGATGATGGTGGAAGCTCCCTGCCCTTCAGTCCTGCTAATACTTCCTACCTAAAATCATTTTGTATATAATATCTCAAGTGGATTTGAATGCTAAGGCTGTGTACTAAAGATTTTATATGGATTCTCTCATTTCATTCTCACAAAAAGGATGATCTTGTCATTTTTATTTTCCCTAATAAGGAAACTGTGCTCAAGTTTCTTGCTACTCAAAGTGTGGCCCATAGACCAGGAGCATCAGTGTCACTTTGGAATTTGTTGAAAATGCAAAATCAGTTGTAGAAATACAAATCAGTTATCCCCAGAACAACTGATTCAAAATCTGAACCTTTACAAGATTCCCGGGTGACTTGTAGCCTTGCCTAAATTCTCTCAGCTATAAAAACATAGCAGAGCAGGGACTCAAAGGGTATGGCTGGCACCAAAAATCTGACTTGAGACAGTCAGCTCCCAGAGATCACACAGTTGATATATTAGTTTGTTTTCACACTACTGATAAAGACATACCTAAGACTGGGTAATTTATTAAGAAAAAGAGGTTTAATGGACTCACAGCTCCACATGGCTGGGGAGGCCTCACAGTCATGGTGGCAGGCAAGAGAGAATGAGAGCCAAGCAAAAAAAAAAAAAAAAAACCCTTATAAAGCTATCAGGTCTCATGAGACTTATTCACTATCTCAAGAAAGTATGAGGGAACCACCCCCATGATTCAATTATCTCCCACCAGGTTCCCTCCCATGACACATAGAAATTATGGGAGCTACAATTCAAGATGAGATTTGGGTGGGGACACAACCAAATCATATCAGTTGACAAGTGTCAGAGATAGGATTTGACTCTGTGCTCAGAACTATGACTATTTCACTCTATTATATTTGCATTCTCTCAGGAAGCAATGGAGGATAATTAGTAATGTAAGTTTTTGTTAATTAAAATGGTTAAACACTGTGCTGGTGGTTTTCTTAATAGAGAGGGAGTTAGAATTTTAATTCCCACTCCTGGTGTTGCTCCCTCTGAATCATCCTCATTGAAGAGTGTGTATTAAAAGAGCCTCTCTGTGTCTGATGCTGCCTTAAGATCTAAAGAAAGATAATGGGACAGTCAGGAGAACATTAAATATAGCTACCTGCTCAACATGCTAGCTGAGTGCCCAGCACAGTGCTTATTAGCATTTAAAATATATGACTTACATTTTCAGAAACAGCCCTATAAAGCAGAAAGTATTCTCTCTCATGCTTTTAACCCTTGAAATGGTTGCCAGGTTTGGCTGACCTTAATTAGCTGTAGGCCTGGAAAGATGGGTGAGAGGCAAAAGGATTATGAGGATGTGTTATTCCATGCAGGAGGAAGTATGAGGAAAATGTTTAGAAGGACAGAGTATCACATACTCACGGGGGTTTGATAAGAGTGAAGCAAAAACCAATGATGACTTCTCACATAATTCTGGCATCTGGCACCAGCTGGATACATGGGTCAAATCCTGGATCAGCCCTGACCTGCCAGGTGACCTTGGGGAAGCTGTTTAGGCTCTCTGTTTTGATCTTTGTAATTGGAAAAAATGACAGTCCCATAGCTTTGTGAGGCTAATTAAAAGAATTAATATCTCTGAGTGCTTTGTCATTGCCTCTCATTGGTGCTATGCAATTGTTAACTCTTAGTTTTCAAGGCTTATGGGTAATACTAAGACGTATTAGATATAGGCTTCCTAAAACCTTCAAGCTAATAACCTGCTTGTGAATGGTGGAGAGGTCTTGAGGTGGGATGTGGTGAATGCACTGTAAAAGAGTTAAGGAAGGTTACAATTTTACCACCAGACTTAATCACCTTATGAAGGTACTTAGACTCCATTCAAAGCCTCTACTCTGTTGGCTCCTTTGTTCTTTCTGGCAACTATACTGGAGTCTCAGATGTTTGTGTGCATCAGAATTACTGAGGAACAGTGTACAGCGCATCTTCCCGAGCCTTTTTCTTAAATGTTTGATGTGTGAAGTCTGGTGTAGGATTCAGGCATCAGAATTCTGTTGAGTTCCTCATCCACTAATGTTCTAGATGATGATTCTTCTGTCTTGGTGAAACAGAATCCGCCCTCACCTCTTACCACATGGCTCCCTGTGTCCACCTTCAAGTTTCCTCTGCAGATGAATAGAAAACTATGCTGAACACCCATGTCTAGTCCCCTAAAACAGCCATTGTTCTAGACGGGGTAAAGTATTCATGTAAACTTTGGATGACTTGAATCAAATTACTTGCAAACACTAAAAGAGTATAATTGGATTATTTAAAACACAAAGGATAAGTATGGGAGGTAATGTATACACCACACCCTGATGTGATTATTATAATATCACAAGCCTGTATCAAGATATCTCATGTAACCAAGAAATATATACACCTATTCTGTACTCACAAAAATTAAAAATTAAGGAAAAACACTTGTAAATGATGATGACCTGTTTTCTTAATTTTCTACATTCTTATAATTTGAGATAAATTTATTTTGAGATAAATGGGGCAAAGGTTATAATAATTCCCCAAATTATTCCAAAATAAATGATCCCCAAAATTATGGGATTACTCTGGAGATAAGAAAAAGAAAACGGGTCTTAGAACAATCCATTGGCCGCTCTGCTTGGCTGGCTTGAAGAAACTAAATCAGTTCTTTTAAAAATAACTTGAGGCTCATGCAGCTTTGGAAACTCCTGACAGTACAAAGGCTAGCATTGAGTGTCAGATGTGAGTGGAATTAATTTGAGACCAGGTCTCTAGTAGGGGTGTAGACGATTAAGATATGATTGAGAGGTTTGTGGTAAGGGTTAATACAAATAATAAACTCAAAGATGTAGATACTAGGAGGGTTAGCAGAAGCAACTGCAGTGAGTGGGGAGATGTTTGATACTGCAGGAAACAGATGGAAAACATCAGCATTACTGCAAAATTACTAGTATATTCGAATCCCTCTAACTTTTTATTAGGGGCTGCCGAGGTGGTTTTATTTTCAAACCAAAGCCTGTTTCCCTCGTTTGAGATAGAATATGTATGGAAAGTGATTTTGCACAGTGATTGGCTCTAGGGCCAGACTTTGATCAGACTCTAGATTTCCTGCTCCCTACTCGGTGAATTAAGCAGGTTGCTTAACCTCTCTGTGCTGTTTCCTAACAACCTCAGAGGGCTGTTGTGATAATGAAATAATATACTGAAATGTTTCACATCGTACTTGACACTGAGAAATTTCTTGATGAGTGTTTAGCTATTGTCATTATTTTCAATTATTTTTTTTAAAGCTTCAAGCGGTGGGAAAAAGCCCTGATTCAGACGACATAGATGATATTTATTATTTGATGGAAGGTAGGTTATTAATTCTGTAGTTCAGTGAGGAGATTAGAAACCCAGGTACTTTCTATCTTAATACTCTGTGATCCTCAGTGTGTTGACTACATGCACAAGCTGGTTCCACTCATGGAAGCAGGATAGCTGCAGTAGCTCCTGCCATCACATTCAGACACAGTAGTATTCAGAAGAGGAAAAGAAAGGCTTTTCTTCTTGGATACATCTTTTTAAGTCCCAAAGTCCCCCAACATACTGTCATTCACATTTCAATGGTCAAAATGGTTTCTTCTGCTTGTTACTTATATGGCAAATGGAATTATCCTGATTGACATATGAAATTGTAGGGCCTTGATAAAGAATGTACTAGATAGAGTGGCTCCCTTCAAAAGGTGGAAGAAGTTCAGCAACGTAGTATTCCCTAGAGGACCAAGTATAATCGCTCAGTGTCAGAGACAAAGAATCCGAGGAGTGAAGATTTAAATAGTTAGCCTAAGGTCTCTGAGTTAGGAAATGATGAGTCAGTGTTTGAACTCAAGTGTTTCCGATTCTAAAGTCATAATTTAAAGACTATACCTTCCAACATGATTCATGGACTTTTTGCTTTGGATTAGGACAAATACCTATTTAGGAGTCTGAGAGCACTGATTGTATAATTTTAGGGAACATATTGGAAAGATTCAGAACAAGTCAACCGTGTCCAGCATTTTCCAGTGATGATGTAGGCATCTAAGGACTGTGCAGAAAAAAGCGCTCTGAATCTCAAGTGAGACAGATGTGAGTCTGTGGGTCAAGACTTTTGAGAAAGGGCTGAAGGGCTGTCAACCTCCAGGAGCAAACAATATAGGCCATGTTGCTTTAATGATTTATTTAATATTGTTCTGGCTTTAAAAAACCACATTTGACAAATCTATCCTCATCGAAGTTGTTTCCTTAGAGGTAAGTCATTTGTGCACACTTCATCAGGGCTTTTCTTATCAATTCCTGTACATAAACCACACTATGGCTGAAATAGTGTGGCTACTGGTGCCATTAGAGGCAGTTTGTCTTTACCCTGTAAGAAAGAATCACTTCATGGCAAAGGTCATAGAGGCCATGACAACACAGCCTGGGGGGATAGAGAAATTTTCATGGGCCTTGGTTATTGATAAAAGGAGAAGAAACAGGTGAACCCATGGAAATAGAGAGTAAAAGGATGGTTACCAAAGGTTCAGAAGAGTAGTGGGGTGATGGGGGAGGTGAGGGGGAGGTAGGGATGGTTAATGGGTACAAAAAATAGAATGTATGAATAAGGTCCAGTATTTGATAGCACAGCAGTGACTACAGTCAATAATTTAATTGTACATTTTAAAATAACTAAAAGAGTATAATTGGATTATTTGTACCACTAAGTAAGAACACTTGAGGGGATAGATACTCCATTTTCCATGATGTGATCATTACACAGTACATTCTGGTGTCAAAACACCTCATGTTCTCTGTAAGTATACCTACCTACTTTGTATCACAAAAATGAAAAAGTAATTGTTTTAACAAGTGAAGAGGAAAAAAGCATACCAAGAAACCTTGCTTTTGGAGCTGAGCAGGTTGCAAGGGCTGTGGTTTAGTTGGGCTCATGGTGAAGATGGAGTTGGAAGGCCTCTCACTGTTACTCATTGGTCCTATCATGACAGTCATGGAACTTACATTTTCTTGTTCAGGAAAATGACTTTAATAACGACAGTCCCAAGACAGTTGCGAGCAATAAATGGGAGAATAGGTGTGGAAGTGCTTTGAAAGTCCAAAAGCTCCCTCCAGGAGGGATGAATGGGAGAATACATGTGGAAATGTATTTTTGAAAGTCCAAAAGCTCCCTCCAGGAGGGATGAATGGGAGAATACATGTGTAAATGTATTTTTGAAAGTCCAAAAGCTCCCTCCAGGAGCTTCTTGGCGCTCTGATACTCTGTTTCCTCACTATTTGGATTTCAGTGCATTCTTCATACAGTGACCTTGTTGCGGGGGGGGGGGGGGCATCTTTTGTGTGTTCTGTTTAAAGTTTATGATTATTTTCAAATAGAGCTGGGAAGAAAAGTCAAAATTCTGATCTAGGTCTGGATCATTTTAATGTCTTAAATTATCGTCATCTGCTGAGGGCCTGACATACTGACTTGGTGTTCTCTTTATTAGAGAACACCAGGAGTTTCCTAATGTGAAAGACTATTTCTCTTTAGAGACTAGTGAGAGACAAAGGCAGGGATCACTTGCACCAAGCTATAGCCTTTGAAGCTTCTCTCACCATTGCTAAATGGCCAAGTCAAGAGTGAGGCCTCTAAAAAGACAGATTGTACATTTTTTGAAGTACTGCTGGGAGGTAGAAACTGGCCTCGTATCTCTTCCAGCTTTCTCTCCAAAAAAATTTCAGAGAGAGAAGTGGCAGGATGGTAGAAAACAAATTTGAATAGATTGGCAGGTGGCATGAGGGCAGGGGCTATGCCTCTTGGAATGCCAGCTAAGCACTAGGCCCCTTAGTTACACACACTGGTGATAAGCTCGGCAGAGCTGAGAGGAACAGCATTGGAAAATAAAGAGGTAGAACTTAGTTTGCAGTCTAGAAATGAACTGGAGGTATTCGGCAGAATTCCAGCATCTTTAGAAAATGAAATGTAGCAGTATGAATGCCTCAGGTTTGATTTAGTGCGTATTTTGTCAAAACCTAAATAGTTTGCATTAATCATTAATAGCTAAGGTCTAATGTAAATGAAAGATTACTTATTTTCTTTGATTCTTACTACGACTCTTCAAGGTAGATATTGTAAACTTTATCTTAATAGATAAGGAGGACAGGGAGGCTTCGGGAGGCTAAGGAACTTTAATTGTGTGCCTGGTAGCCAAGTGTTCTCTTTCCCAGTGTTTTCTACTATGCCACAGAATAAAGGTTTGTACTCGGAAATTGTGTAGAATAGTACATGGTGGGGAGCAGGGTCAGAGGGAGTATCAGAATCACAGGAACAGCACAAGTTATTCATTTCCTGTGTGCCAATCAAGGAAAATAGGTTTATTATTGCAGCAGAGTAGTAGAGATAAGGGCAAGAGGTCTGGCTTCAACCCTCCATGGAATGTAGAGGTATGTACAAGGACCAAGAAGCAGCAAGGGAGGTTTAAGAAAGGGTACAAATAGCTAGAGTCCTGCAGCCAAGGAGAGAATACAGGGTCAAATACAGAGCCCTGTAAAGATTTTTCGCTTGTCTGTCGTGCTGGGAGAACAAGAATTTTCCTCTCCTCTCCCCTCCTTTCTCCTCCTTCTCCTTTTGCCCCCCCTTCTTTTCCCCTCCCCTCCCCTCCTCTCCTCTCTTCTCTTCCTTTTTCTTCCTGAGATGCTGAATCGTACTACATGCTGAACTTCTTCCTCTGCACTTGATACTTTTCCCATCCTTTCTCACTGTGAGCATATAGGGGGGGAAAAAAAGGCGGGGGGCGGGGGGTCTTCCTATTCTCTTCTTACCACAATACAGAATACTTTTGTGACCTCAGATATGTGTGTATGTTTTTCCCCACACCAAACAATTTTCTGGCAGATTCTCCAGCAGACACCAGCTGGGTGTCCTATAATTCAGATCCCAAGGGCTAAGGATTTAGTCCCATACAATTGTCTACATTTCAGATGCCAACTGAAAGCCTGACTATAAACTGAGGTTTCCATGACCCCCTCCTCAAGTTCGATTAATTTGCTAGGATGAATCACAGAGCTTAAGGAAACCCTTCCTTACATTTGCTGGTTATTATAAAGGCTGTTAGAAATGACACGGGTGAATGCCAGATTGCCATGATATGGAGGAGGAAGTGCAGAGCTTTCGTGCCCTCTTTGAGTGCACCATGCTTCAAGCACCTCCAGTGTCCAGCAACCTTGAGGCTCCTAGAATCCAGTCCTTTGGGGTTTTAATGTAAATGTCATTACTAGGCATTTTTCATTACATCCGTGGCTAATGGTGAGTCACTCAACTTTCATCCCCCCTCCTCTCCCCGCTACCTGAAGTTCAGGAGGTGGAGCTGAAAGTCACAACATTCTATTGGCCTTGGCCTTTCCAATGACCAGCCCCCATCCTGGAGCTACCTAGGGGTTATCAGCTACAAGTCTTTTTTTTTTTCCCCCTACAAAAAAATAAATAAAATCGCTTTAAAGATTCCCAGGATATTAGGCTTTTGTTGGCCAGGAAAAGGGGACAAAGACCAAGTATGTATTTCATGTATCACACACATCATTGACTATGTTGAAATAGATATTATTAGTTGTTGCATGCATGCTTTTGTGCCTGTGATTAGTTATCAGCTGCTGTCTCTGACTTTCTGAGCGAAAATAAGGCTTCATTGCTGAGGTTGTGATAAATAGCCTCTTACAACCTCTGCCTCATGAGATGGCCCTGAAACCAAGAAACATTGGATCCCACCATATCCTCGCCAGTTAGCTCAGGATCCACAGGAAAGCTCAGTACAGATAAACAGGCTTGTTCAACATCTCAGCTTGGCCAGACGAGTCAGGCTTGCTGTCTGTAAGTTGGAATCAGTCCACTTGATTTTCTTATTTATTTATTTTACTTTATTTTTTTATTTTTATTTTTTATTGTACTTTAGGTCCTGGGGTACATGTGTAGATCGTGCAGGATTGTTGCATAGGTATACACATGGCAATGTGGTTTGCTGCCTCCATCCCCCCGTCATGTACATCTGGCATTTCTCCCCATGCTATCCCTCCCCAACCTCCCCACTCTCCTCTGCTGTCCCTCCCTTGGCCCCCTCAACAGACCCCAGTGTGTGATGCTCCCCTCCCTTTGCCCTTGTGTTCTCATTGTTCAACACCCACCTGTGAGTGAAAACATGAAATGTTTGAGTTTCTGTTATTGAGTCAGTTTGCTGAGAATGATGGTTTCTAGATTCATCCATGTCCCTACAAAGGACATGAACTTATCATTTTTTATGGCTGCATAGTATTCCATGGTGTATATGTGCCACATTTTGTACAGTCTATCTTTGATGGGTATTTAGGTTGTTTCCAGGTCTTTGATACTGTAAACAGTGCCACTATAAAGATACGTGTGCACGTGTCTTTATAATAGAAAAATTTACAATCCTTTGGGTATATTCCCAGTAATGGGATTTCTGGGTCAAATGGAATTTCTATTTCTAAGTCCTTGAGGAATTGCCACACTGTCTTCCACAATGGTTGAACTAACTTACACTCCCATCAACAGTGTAAAAGTGTTCCTATTTCTCCACATATTCTCTAGCATCTGTTGTCTCCAGATTTTTTAATGATTGCCATTCTGATTGGCATGAGGTGGTATCTCAATGTGGTTTTGATTTGCATTTCTCTAATGACCCGATGAGCTTTTTTTCATATGTTTGTTGGCCTCATATATGTCTTCTTTTGAAAAATGTCTGTTCATATCCTTTGCCCACTTTTGGATGGGTTGGTTTGTTTGTTTCTTGTAAATCTGTTTTAGTTCTTTGTAGATTCTAGATATTAGCCCTTTGTCAGATGGGTAGATTGCAAAAAAATGTTTCCCATTCTGTTGGTTGCTGGTTCACTCTAATGATTGTTTCTTTGGCTGTACAGAAGCTCTGGAATTTAATTAGGTCACATTTGTCTATTTTGGCTCTTGTTGCCAATGCTTTTGGTATTTTGGTCATGAAGTCCTTGCCTATGCCAACGTCCTGAATGGTATTGCCTAAGTTTTCTTCTAGGGTTTTTATGGTGTTATGTCTTATGTTTAAGTCTTTAATCCAGCTGGAGTTAATTTTAGTGTAAGGTGTCAGGAAGGGGTCTAGTTTCTGCTTTCTGCACACTACTAGCCAGTTTTCACAACACCATTTATTAAATAGGGAATTATTTCCCCATTGCTCGTTTTTGTCAGGTTTGTCAAAGATCAGATGGTTGTAGATGTGTGACGTTGTCTCAGATGCCTCTGTTCTGTTCCCTTGGTCTATATCTCTGTTTTGGTACCAGTACCATGCTGTTTTGATTACTGTAGCCTTGTAGTATGGTTTGAAATCAGGTAGCGTGATACCTCTGGCTTTGTTCTTTTTGCTTAAAATTGTCTTGGCTATGTGGGCTCTCTTTTGGTTCCATGTGAAGTTTAAGGCATTTTTTTTTCCATTTCTGTGAAGAAGGTCATTGGTAGCTTGATGGAGATAGCATTGAATCTATAAATCACTTTGGGCAGTATGGCCATTTTTATGATACTGATTCTATCTAACCATGAGCATGGAATGTTTCTCCATCTGTTTGTGTCCTCTCTTATTTCATTGAGCAGTGGTTTGTAGTTCTCCTTGAAGAGGTCCTTTATATCCTTTGTTAGTTGTATTCCTAGGTATTTTATTCTCTTTGTAGCAATTGCAAATGGGAGTTTGCTGTTGATTTAGCTCTCTGTTAGTCTGGTATTGGTGTATATAAATGCTTATGATTTCTGCACATTGATTTTGTATCCTGAGACTTTGCTGAAGTTGTTTATCAGTTTCAGGAGATTTTGGGCTGAGAAGATGGGGTCTGCTAAATATACAATCATGTCTGTGAATAGAGACAATTTGACTTCCTCCTTTCCTAACTGAATACCCTTTATTTCTTTTTCTTGCCTGATTGTTCTGGCTAGAACTTCCAATACTATGTTGAATAGGAGTGGTGAGAGAGGGCATCCTTGTGTAGTGCCAGATTTCAAAGGGAATGCTTCCATTTTTTGCCCATTCAGTATGATATCAGCTGTGGGTTTGTCATAGATAGCTTTTATTATTTTGAGATATGTTCCTTCGATACCTAGTTTATTGAGAATTTTTAGCATAAAGGTTGTTGAATTTTGTTGAAGGCCTTCTCTGCATCTATTGAGATAATCATGTAGTTTTTGTCTCTGGTTCTGTTTCTGTGGTGGATTGCGTTTATAGACTTGCATATGTTGAACCAGTCTTGAATCCCTGGAATGAAGCATACTTGATCGTGAAGGATAAGCTTTTTGATGTGCTGTTGCAGTTGGTTTGCCAGTATTTTATTGAAGATTTTTGTATATATGATCATCATGGATATTGGCCGGAAGTTTTCGTTTTTTGTTGAGTCTCTGCTAGGTTTCGGTATCAGGATGATGTTGACCTCATAAAATGGTCTGGGAAGGATTTCCTCTTTTTGTATTGTTTGGAATAGTTTCAGAAGGAATGGTACCAGCTCCTCTTTGTATATCTGGTAGAATTCAGCTGTGAATCCATTAGGACCTGGGCTTTTTTTGGTTGGTAGGCTATTAATTGCTGCCTCAATTTCACCCCTTGTTATTGGTCTATTCAGAGTGTCGACTTCTTCCTGGTTTAGGGTTGGGAGGATGCAAGTGTCCAGGAATCTATCCATTTCTTCCAGGTTTACTGGTTTATGTGCATAGAGCTGTTTGTAGTAATCTCTAATGGTAGTTTGTATTTCTGTGGAACTGGTGGTGATATCCCCCCGTTTTTCATTTTTTTTTTTGCTTCTATTTGATTCTTCTCCTTTTTATTTTTTTATGAATCTGGCTAGCGGTCTGTCTGTTTTCTTGATCTTTTCAGAAAACCAGATCCTGGATTTATTGATTTTTTTAAGAGTTTTTTCTGTCTCTCTCTCCTTCATTTCTGCTCTGATCTTAGTTATTTCTTGTATTCTGTTAGCTTTTGAGTTTTTTAATCTTGTTCCTCTAGCTCTTTCAATTTTGAAGATAGGATGTCAATTTTAGATCTTTCCTCACTTCTCTGGTGGGCATTTATTGCTATAAATTTCCCTCTAGACACTGCTTTAAATGTGTCCCAGAGATTCTGATATGTTGTGTCTTTGTTCTTGTTGGTTTCAAAGAACATCTTTATTACTGCCTTCATTTCATTGTTTATCCAGTCAACATTCAGGAGCAGATTGTTCGGTTTCCATGAAGTTCTGAGTTAATTTCTTAATTCTGAGTTCTAATTTGATTGCCCTGTGGTCTGAGAGACTATTTGTTATGATTTCTGTTCTTTGGTATTTGATGAGGAGTGATTGACTTCCGATTATGGGATCAATTTTAGAGTAGGTGCAAAGCAGTGCTGAGAAAAATGTATATTCTGGGATTTGGGTTGGAGATTTCTGTAGATGTCTGTTAGGTCTGCTTGGTCCAGATCTGGGTTCAAGTCCTGGATATCCTTGTTAATTTTCTATCTCATTGATCTGTCTAATATTGACAGTAGAGTGTTAAAGTCTCCCATTATTATTGTATGGGAGTCTAAGTCTCTTTGTAGATCATTAAGAACTTGCTTTATGTATCTGGGTGCTCCTGTATTGGGTGAGTATATATTTAGGATCTTTAGCTTTTCTTCATGCATTGGTTCTTTTACCATTATGTAATGCCCTTCTTTGTCTCTTTTGACCTTTGTTGGTTTAAAGTCCATTTTATCAGAGACTAGGATTGCAACTCCTGCTTTTTTTGCTCTCCATTTGCTTGATAAATCTTCCTCCATCCCTTTATTTTTAGCCTATATGTGTCCTTGCATGTGAGATGGGTTTCCTGAATACAGCACACCAATAGGTCATGACTTTTATCCAATTTGCCAGTCTGTGACTTTTGATTGGGGCATTTAGACCATTTACATTTAAGGTTAATATTATTATGTGTGAATTTGATCCTGCCATTTTGATGCTAGCTGAATGTTTTGCCCATTAGTTGATGCATTTTCTTTATTGTGTAGATGGTCTTTATCATTTGGTACATTTTTGGAGTGGCTGGTACTGGTTCTTCCTTTCTTTGCTTAGTACTTCTTTCAGGAGCTCTTGTAAGGCAGTCCTGGTGATGACAAAATCTCTCAGCAATTGCTTGTCTGTAAAGGATTTTATTTCTCTTTCACTTATAAAGCTTAGTTTGGCTGGATATGAAATTCTAGGTTGAAAGTTCTTTTCTTTAAGGATGTTTAATATTGACCCCCACTCTCTTCTGGCTTGTAGGGTTTCTGCAGAGAGATCTGCTGTGAGTCTAATGGGCTTCCCTTTGTAGGTAACCTGATCTTTCTCTCTAGCTGCTCTTAGCATTTTTTCCTTCATTTCAATCCTGGTGAATCTGATGATTATATGCCTTGGAGTTGCTCTTCTTGAAGAATATATTTTTGATGGTCTTTGTATTTCCTGGGCTTCAATGTTGGCCTGCCTTTCTAGGTTGGGGAAGTTCTCCTGGATAATATCCTGAAGAGTGTTTTCCAGCTTGGATTCATTCTCTCCATCACATTAAGGTATACCTATCAAACATAGATTAGGTCTTTTCACATAATGCCATATTTCTTGGAGGCTTTGTTCATTTCTTTTCACTCTTTTTTCTCTATTCTTGCCTTCTCTTTTTATTTCATTTAGTTAATATTCAATCTCTGATATCCGTTCTTCTGCTTGGTCGATTTGGCTATTGAAACTTGTATACGCTTCATGAAGTTCTCATGCTGTGTTTTTCAGCTCCATCATGTCATTTATATTCTTTAAGCTGTTTATTCTAGGTAGCATCTCATCTAACCTATTTTCTAGATTCTTAGATTCTTAGTTTCTTTGCGTTTGGTTAGCACATGTTCTTTTAGCTCTGAGAAGTTTGTTATTACCCACCTTCTGAAGCCTGTTTCTGTCAGTTCATCAGATTCATTCTCCATCCATCTTTGATCCCTAGCTGGTGAGGAGTTG
>CAUYQU010082572.1:0-13331 GCA_963574635.1 Cheracebus regulus | reverse complement strand
CTCTCTGCGCTTTCACTGGGAGCTACAATCCTGAGCTGCTGCTACGTGGCCATCTTGGATCTCTCTTCTATTTGCTATAGTCTTATAGTCTCAACACTACAAAATAACTTTCCTTTCATTCCTGAAGAGTCTTCCTGTTTTTGGTCCTGCCTTGCTTGGTGCCCTACTGGACCCATATCCTTATCTCCCCAGCCTCTGCAGGGCCTCAGTCTGCCTACCTTACTCCACCTGCCCCCCACTCCCCTACAGGACCCTAAAGCAGCCCTGCGGCTTATGTCATGGCCTTGGCTATCTGCTCATCTCCTGCTAACACTCAAAATCCTGAGTATTAGGCAGGGCTAGGAGATTGCTTCCTTGCCTAGAACTCCAAAAGGTGGAGTCTGTATGAATGTGGAACAGTCTATAAAGTTTTCTGGAGGATGTGAAGTGAGAGAGTACAACAAGGAGTGGCTGTAACTTAACTATAATGAGGAGAGAAGAGCATACCGCTCCTGATTCCCACCCACCCATCATTCCAAAAGAAATTTTCTTTTCTCTATCTACTTGAAAGAATTGTCAAATTAAATGACCTCAAATATGTAATAGTGAAATGTCACAATTCTCTTTGTGCTACAACAGTATCAATAACTAGTGAAGCCATATGACCAAACACAATCACATGGAGCCTTCAGTGCCTTTCAAACAATATTTTCATGCTGTACTTGAGGCCAAAGAGCATGAAAACCTGTAATGTAGTATCACCACAGGCCTATATAAATTTCACTCTCTTTCCCTCTTCCTGAGTTAGGAAGGTTATGGAGAACAGGGAGCACTTCCACACATCAGTGGCAATGTAAATTGGTGTAGCCATTACAGAAAATAGTATGGAGGTTTTTCAGAAAACTAAAAATAGAAATATCATAGGATGCAGCCATTCCACTATTGAGTATATACCCGAAGGAAAGGAAATCAGTGTGGTGAAGAAATGACTCCACTCCCATGTTCACTGCAGCATTGTACACAATAATCAAGATATGGAATTAACCTGTGTCTCTTGACAGATGAAGGGGGTGGTATGTATATATACAGTTGGAATATTATTCCACCTTAAAAAGAAGGAGATCCTGCCAGCTGAGACAACATGGATAAACCTGAAGGGCATTATCCGAAGTGAAACAGCCAGATGCAGAAAGACATATACTTCATGATCTCACTTACATGTGGTAAAAACAGGTATTAGAATGATGGTTATCAGAGACTGGGGTGTGGGAAATGGAAAGATGTTGGTCTAAGGGTACAAATTTTCAGTTATCAGATAAATAAGTTCTAGCGATCTAATGTACAGCATGGTGACCATAGTTAATAGTAATGTATAATTGAAATTTGCTAACAAAGTAGATCTTAAGTGTTATCAGCATGAAAAAGGGGGGCAACTGTATGAGGTAACAGATATGTGAATTAACTTGATTGTGATGATTATTTCACAATGCATATGTATATTAAATCATCACATTGTATACCATAAATGTATACCATTTTAATTTGTCAATTTTTCTTCAATAACACTGGAAAAAAATAGAAGAATTTTATGCTATCAATTTTCTCCCATCCATACCCATTGGTGGTCTATTTGGAGAGAAAGAAGACTTGGGAACATTGTCATTTTCTATCTTCTGACATAAAATGCTTGCTTCTCCAACTATTTTGGTGGATTGAGTTGCCTTCACCTGGGTTCCCCCAGAAACCAACCCTGAGACAAGATTCAATTGCAAACAGTTTACTTGGGAGGTGATACAGGAAAATACTGGTATGGGTGTAGAGAAGAGAGGCAAGGAAGAGAAGGAAGCCAATTAAGAGGGCATGATCATGTCAGTTTCCATCATAGGCAATTGAAGCTCCAGGAATTGGTGTAGACCACTCACCTCAGAGTTATTACTCAAGTTGAGGTAGGTGGGCATGTTTCTACCAGCCCACATCAGTGACTGGTTCAGTGACTCCTTTCCTGGAGGGCAGCCTCCCTAGCAGTCAAAAAGACTTCAGAAAAAAAAAATCAGAGGTACTAACAGTTTGCAGTCGACCTGAAATGGTAACTTGTTTACTAGAAACGTTGATTTCTGTCTTTTCAGGTGACTCACTCTTTCAAAATGCAAAGGCTCATCTCCTAATTCCTATAGCTCCAAATTACTGAGTGTCCTATTCTAGAATAGTGTGAGGCTCACTAGTCAACTTGATATTTCAGGAAAACTTACCTGCACTATTGCTTAGGCCTGGCCAGTTCCTCTACAGTCCTTTCCTACTCCCATTGGATTTCCCAGGGAAATAGCAATCAATGAAAACAAGATATGTCCATTGGTATCCTCACCCATGTATTTAGGCCTAGACTGACCTTCTGAGTTGTGTCACTTCTGTGCTTTGGAGTATTTTACGTATATTTATCCACTTAGTCCACATGACAATCCTGTTAAGTATGCACTGTCATCAACTTCATTATATAAATAAAGAAACCAGCAAAGTGAAGTGAAGGACTTTTTCCTGATCTCATAGGTAGTACGAGTAGAGCAAAAATTTGATTTCAGGCAGCCCAGTTCTACAGTTTGTGATCATGACTCCTAGGAATTGTCCAGGAGGTGCAGTGGATTTTGGTTTGCTTTGTTTTGTTTGGAGGATTTGTTTGTTGTTTAATAACATTGATCTTCATGTCTTCTTATCCTTTCCAGAATTTTCTTATCAACATCTAAAGTCTCCTGGCCTTTTGTCACAGGCCTGAACATTTTCTTTTTCTTTCTTTTATTTTTACTCTAAGTTCTGGGGTACATGTGTGGAATATGCAGGTTTGTTAAATAGGTATGCATGTGCTATGGTAGTTTGCTGCACCCATCAACCCATCATCTAGGTTTTAAGCCCTGCATGCATTAGGTGTTTGTCCTAATGCTCTTCCTCCCTTTGCCCCCCTGCCTCCCAACAGTCCCTGGTGTGTGATGTTCCCCTTCCTGTGTCCATGTGTTCTCATTGTTCAACTCCCACTTATGAGTGAGAACACGCAGTGTTTGGTTTTCTGTTCCCATGTTAGTTTGCCAAGAATGATGGTTTCCAGCTTCATACATAACCCTGCAAATGACATGTACTCATTCTTTTTTATGGCTGCATAGTATTCCATGGTGTATATGTGCCACATTTTCTTTATCCAGTCTAATATTGAGGGGCATTTGCATTGGTTCTAAGGAAGTCTTTGTGTTGTGAATAGTGCTGCAATAAACATATGTGTACATGTGTCTTTATAGTAGAATTATTTATAATCCTTTGGGTATGTATCTACTAAAGGTGTTGTTGGGTCTAATGGTATTTCTGGTTCTAGACTCTTGAGGAATCACCACACTGTCTTCCACATGGTTGAACTAATTTACACTCCCACCAACAGTGTAAAAACGTTCCTATTTCTCCACATCCTCTCCAGCATCTGTTGTTTCCTGACTTTTTGATGATCACCATTCTAACTGGCGTGAGGTAGTATTTTATTGCAGTTTTGATCTGTATTTCTCTAATGACCAGTGATAATGAGTTTTTTGTTTTTCAAATGTTTTTTGACCGCATAAATGTCTTTTTTTTGAGAAGTGTCTGTTCATATCCTTTGCCCACTTTTGGATAGGGTTGTTTTTTCTTGTAAATTTGTTTAAGTTCCTTGTAGATTCTGGATATTAAACCTTAAGATGAATAGAATGCAAAAATGTTCTGCCATTCTGTAGGTTGCCTGGTCACTCTGATGATAGTTTCTTTTGCTGTGCAGAAGCTCTTTAGTTTTATTAGATCCCATTTGTCAATTTTGGCTTTTGTTGCAATTGCTTTTGGTGTTTTAGTCATGAAGTCTTTGTCCAAGCCTATGTCCTGAATGGTACTAACTAGATTTCCTTCTAGGATTTTTATGGTTTTAGGTTTTATGTTTAAGTCTTTAATCCAACTTGAGTTAACTTTTGTATAACATGTAAGGAAGGGACCCAGTTTCAGTTTTTTTCTAGCCAGTTTTTCCAACACCATTTTTTAAACAAGAAATCCTTTTCTCATTGTTTGTTTTGGCCTCAGAAATAACACCACACATCTACATCCAACTGATCTTCGACAAACCTGACAAAGGCCTGAACATTTCTGAACAAATGTTATTTAAATATTTACACACCATGTTCCCCAGGACACTGCCTTATTTGTCTTTGAAGCTCTCACAGAATTTAGTGTTCTTGTTTATACAGAGTAGGTTATACATGTTTATATGTGTATTGTTATATGACTATGTATAGTTTTGTCCATGTATATATGTACGTGTGTGTAGATATATACATTTAGTATATACCATGTCTTAATTTTAGTATATACCATGTCTTAATTTTTCAATAACACAGTGTTTTGACTCTAGCATTCTGTATGAGAAAACCAAGCCACTCAAATTTGACAGTGCAACCACATAAATATGACAGCACTCTTGACATACCACAGATTAGTAAACATTCTGACTTTCCCAAGGTCTCATGCTATTTATCAAACTCAATACAAAATTGAAGTATTTCATGTACATGTGTTTTCTAATATACCTGCCCCATTTTTGAAACTTAGCTGTTTCACATCACATGCTACTTACAAGTAGGAAATGATTGCAGTATGGTTTTTAAAATATAATACACAGGTATGTTCTTGTAATATTTCTATAGACTTCAAAAAAAAAATGGTGACAATTCACCAACTCCTTGCTGAAGACCTGTGCAAAGGCACACATGGTTTTCTTACCTGCACTAATCATGGTACCTGGTTAGCAAAAGTAAACTTTTTATGGCTAGTGAGAGAAGGAAGGGAAATTTTACAAATTCAAGAAAGAAATGTAAAGCAGAATAGTTAAGATAGAGAAATGGACCTAGGAAATAAAACATAGGATACCCTTTAAAGAAAATTCTTTAAACTTAAAAATTATAACCTTTAGTAACTATACATTTCTTAAAAAATTAATATAGCAATTCTTAGCATTGTGCCTACCCCGTTCTTAGGACAACAAAGAAAGTTTAATTTTTGTATTCTTTGAAGAATACATTCATGAATTTTAGGCCCTTTTAGTCAAGAAATATGTCAGGTAATCCTGTTTAGCAATGTTTCATTAGGTAGAGAACATTGCAATATATTTTGGATATAATCCAAATCTACAATGGGGTGAGAAGCTTGATATAACTTGAAAAGACCTAGACTCAGATTCTAGTCCAGATTCTGCGAGGCATGAGCTCCTACATTTCTACTGTCCCTCTGGAGTAATGGCCTTAATCACCAAAAAAAGGGTTGAGCCTGAATATTCTATAGTTCCTTCCTTTTCCAGAATTATACCAAAGCATCTGATTTAGGCAGCTCATATTCCAAATGTGCCTTTAAAATTATAATTTATGTGTCTGACTCAACTAGAATAATAAAGAGTACAGTCATTACATGTATTTAATCAAAAAACTATTTACTCTTATTTTCCCTTTTATTGTACTAGCCAACTACTTCCTTAAATCAACTAAAACCGATCGGTTGTTTCAAAAGTCATGTAGACATAGATTAGATGGGGTGGATATGGTTTTAGTAAGTTAATGTCTAAATAGGAATCAACAATACTCTTTTCCCTCCTAACATTGCCGGCTTAGTAACATTTTATTTTGACTACCTTATAAAGCAAGGAGTATGGTAGTTTTGATTAAATTGTTATTATAAACCAGTTTTCTATATTAGTATTGTATAATGTGTGTTCAATAAAGGAAATTAGTATACGTGAAAACAACTATCTCTATTCTAGAGCTAATAGTAGAATAGATTTAACTTATTATTTTAAGCACCTTCTAAATTATTAATAAGATTTGCTGATAACACCCTGAACAGTAGTATCAGTCAGTCCCCCAAGGTTAATTTTAAACATCTGCTTTCATCATTAAAGTTATTGTTTATTTCTTCTTGAAATGGGAATAATACAGCACTCAGCTATTCCAGAAATAGATCTATCACTCTTAAATAATTACTATTCAGAGCATTATATTACAGATAATGTTTATACTCAATAATTCAATAAATAGACATATCCCAGTTTTAAGATAAATCACAAAAACAGACCCTGCCATTGACTAAATTCTGCCTGTCCTCCCCTATCCCTTCACCACCACAAAATTCATAGATTGAAGCCCTGACTCCCAGTGTGACTTCATTTGGAACTACAACTGTTACTGAAGTAATTGGAGATAATGGAGGTGATAGGGTGAAGCCCTGATCAGACAGGCTTTGTATCCTTATAAGAAGAAAAAGTGAGACCAGAGCTTTCTTCTTCTTCTCTTCACTCCAATGACCAAGGAAGGACCACGTGAGAACACAGCAAGAAGACAGCCCTCTGCAAGCCAGGAAGAGAGCCCTCACCTGCAACTGAATTGGCTGGTCCCTTGATCTTGGACCTCCAGCCTCCAGAACTGTAAGAAATACATTTTGTTCTTTAAAGCATACAGCCTGTGGTATTTTGTTTTGGCAGCCCATGTGGGCTAATACAAATGCTATGATGGAAGAAGAAAATCAATATTAAGATAGGAAAAGAGAAGATGAATAATCCATTAAGTAAAAGATGAATGTGGTTTTTAGTGTCTTCTTGCAGTTATTATTTGCTTGTTTCTTTGTTTTGCAGAAGTGGAGATTCCCAATATGGTCCGTGAAATAAAGAAAACATTCAAAAAAGGGCAGAAAGCTAGTGCATACATGACATATAATTCTTTGCAAGCTCTTTCTGTGCTTTTCAGGAAATCAACCTGAGCCTCCAACTCCCTGATTAGCAGATAGGCTTATGTCTCTTCTATCAGCCATGACACCTGTCCATATTTTCTTGACCTGGCTAGAATTACTATCTAGTTCTCACTGTCTACCCTGAAGGACCTGTTGAAAGGGTTAAGAATACTGTAAATTTACAGATCTCATGAGATTGGTAAAGATAGCAAAAGTAGGTCCATGTGAACACTGCCGTTGTTTGAGGTCTGATGTCAGATTCATTTTTATCTTCCCAAGTGGGAGTACAATTAAAATGTTCTATTTAAAAAAATAGTGTTTGTTTCTTTTCATAAGAGACATAGCAGACAAAATAGCTGGGTGAGAGCTGAAGGAGTCATTGTAGAATCACAGAGATAGATTAAGTAACAAATTATATGCTGTGAATAACATTTCTGGAACACAAACTATGCAATTATACTCTAGGGAACTCCAAGAGGTCGAATCTGACCCTGCATATGGTGTAAGGTGATCTTATGAAACAACACAGCACAAAATCAATCAACTCATATTTACTCAACCCTAACTATGCTCAAAGCATCATACTTGGTGCTATAGTGCATATTCAATTTTTCTAGATTCAGGGAAAAAATAATCCATTTGGAGAGAGTCTGCACACACATACAAATAGATGATCTGCAATAGAAAATAACAATAATTTACTAGAAAGTTGTTTAACTTACATGAAGACAATAATTCTTAACCTCATAGCATTTTGGGTAATCAGGAATGAGGATTAAATGAAAAGTAAAATACTTAAAAGGCTCCAGATAAACTTGAGTTTGATTCCCTGCATTTCTTCTTATGAGATAATCTTAGACAGCTGATTTACCTTTTATTAAGCCTCAGTATATTCATTTGTAAGAGGTAATAGTAGCTTCTCATGATTGTTGAGAGGATTAAAGAAGAAGACTTGTATATAAGTATTTAACACAGTACATGACATATAGTAAGTTCTTAATAAATATTAGTTAATCCATTATATGCATTTAAATACCAAGCACAAGAACTGGTTTGTATAATTTTAAGATTATATTTTTCATTCTTTTTTTCTGAGTGTCAAAATAAGAGGATCATTAACAAGAAATAACATATACAGCAAATACGCAATTAGAAATAAATGAACAAAAAGAGTGGAGGAATGGGACTATAGGTTTATCTAATCTGAACTACAGACATAACCAAAAGCAAAAAGTATTAGAAGGTTACTGCCCAAAGCCAAATAACTCTTTGCCTTAAGATATTTGCATGGGCTATTCCTGCCACTTGGATCTTTTTTCCCCCAGGTAATTCTCTCATCTTCTTCAAGCCTTTGCTCAAAACTCAACTTCTCAACGATGATTACCTTATTTTAAACTGTCACCTACCTCCTATAACTACCTCTTTCAGCACTACTCATTACATAAATCCCTGCAGCGTCTATGTAATCAAATCCATTAGGAAATCCTTTGGACAGTGACTTTAGAATACGTCTTGCTACCACCACTGTTATTGCCAGGTCCAGGTTACATCATCTGGTAGCTGGGTTACTGAAGTCATCTCTTGACTATTTATCAGCCCCTCCGCCACCCCTTTGTGATCTATTCCTACATAGGCAGAGTGATTCTTTTAAATTGTGAGATTGCCTTTGTCTGTTCAGGCTGCTATTAAAAAAATCTTAAACTGGCTACATTTATAAATAATCAAAACAATAGAAACTTGTTTCTCACAGTTCTGGAGGCTGGAAAGTCTAAGATTAAGGCTCCGACACATTGGATGTCTGCTTGTTCCTCACCAATAGCACCCTCTCTGTGTCTCACATGGCAGAAGGAGAAGGCAGACCTCTTCAACTTCTTTTATAAGGGTACTACTTCTACTCATGAGACTAGAGCCCTTCTTAAAATACCCCACATCTTAATATCACCAAAATGGGGATTCAATTTCAACATGAATTTTGGAGGCACACATTCAGATGACAACACAAATCATGCCATTCTCCTGATTAAAGCCCGACCATAGCTCCCAATTTCACTTACAGTAAGAGCCTCTATCCTTCCTGTGTCCTACCAGGCACTCATGATCAGCTCTCCGCATCTTGCACCTCTCCTCTGCTAGTTCCTGACCTCATCTTCCATCAGTCTTCCCCCGCTCCCTCTGCTCCAGTTACAGAGCATCCTTGCTGTTTGTTGGATATGCCAAATAGCTCTTTGCCTTAAGATCTTTGCATGGGCTGTTTCCTATACTTGGATCTTTTGTCTCCCAGGTAACTCCCTCTTCTTCTTCAAGACTTTGCTCAAAACTCAGCTTCTCAATGATGATTACCTTATGTTAAACTGTCACCTCCCTCCTATAACCAACGCCTCCAGCACTACTGATTTACTTGTCCCGTTCTACTTCTTTTCCCCATAGCACTTAGCACCTAGTGAACTTTCTTATTTATTATGGTTATGGTTTATTTGGCTTTCCCCCAGTAGACTATAACCTACACTTACAAAGATTTGTGTCTTTTTTGTTAATGGTGTTGTTCATAGGACTCAAAGACTGTCTGGCAAACAGTACGTATTCAAAAATTGTTGAATGAATAATCTAATATACTATGAAGATAATTAATATACTACTAAAAATCCTAATACACTAATAATTACTTATGAGTCTAATCTTCTAATATAGTACTAATCTCATATAGACAGGTAAGCATTTGAAGTGTCATGGGTTTCCATGGAAGATACACATCCCTTTGAGTTAGTTGACTGAGCATCAGTTCCATAGGTAGGCTTCTCATGGACCTGGTTAGAACAGTCAGAGGTGTTGCTCGACATGAAAGCAATAAAAGAGAAAGACTCTTACCAGCCTTCACTATGGAGATGACCAGCAAACCTATTTGGGGATGCAGTGGTTATAGCTTAATGACCAAACTGAGGCTGTGAATTGGACTTTTACGTGGATGACTTAAATCAGGATCATCTAGCAAGTCTTTTAAAAAAATAAATCCATTGGTCTGATAAATTATGTAATGGATTATTAATCTCTGAATATAACATTTCCAGAAACTGAGGGATGAATACACAGAGAAATACTGCATTTGTCATGCTCCCAAAAAAGCAGAGTTGATAAAGTCAACATATTCATCATTAAGTGTGTCTTTAGAAGAAGACCTTGGCTCTGACCCTGGGTGCTGTCATGCCCCTGATACCAGATGAATTTATTTCCTTCTGTACCTCCCCCAAGGTCCCCAGTCTGTATGGCATGCACATGTAGTCCTTTCATATGAAAGCAATAAAATTTCTCCCACTTCTTCCCCAGATACATTGTTTATCTTTTTCAACTTATACCTAAAGTGTGGAATATATATTTTCCTCTTACCAAGACAAGGTTCTGTTCTCAACAATTTGTTTCAATGGTCCACAGGGAAGAATAGGTGTTTCTTCACATAACCAGATGTGAAATGTGGATTTTTCTTTAAGCAATTTACTGACATACATTTTCTCTCTCTCCTCTTTTCTTTGCTTTTATCTTTTAAATCTTGTAGGGTGACACAAAATTTTGTGAGCAAAATAAAATGTCTAGAACTTTGCAATGAAATTTACTTGAGGATAAACTTTTTCTAAACTTTAATATACATTTTCATTTCAATAAAAAACTGAATTCTCTTTAGTTTTCTTCATTTAGAGGAATGAAGAAATTTTTATTTAAATACAGGAAAGTTCTACATTTTCAACTATCTGCTGCAGTAAGTACTACATGAATATAAATTGGAGAGGGCTACTCTCTTAACAGTAGAAATCATGTCTAGAAAAAAAAAAGGTTAAAAGAAACTTCCAAATTCCAAACAATAACAAACCATATATTAATAACTTCTCTCTTAAAAGCTTCATATTAATGTAAGGGGTAGCTTATTGAAAAGGACTCTCTATTAGTTTTAGTTGCTAATCACTATGAGAACTATTACCTTGTTTTGTTATTTCAGAATAATGTTGCTGCCATGTTCCCTTATATTAACAAAAATCTCTGGCCTTTTTTCTGAGTCAAGGTCAAAGTTTGAAAGGAAAAGGGTTACTGCCTATTCCTTTAAACAAAAACCATCTTTATAAGGACCTAAAAAGTCTCAAAAGCATCTCAAAAATTTTTTAAGGGATGGGATATAAATAATAAATAAACTCTGGAATCAAAAACATCAGGCAAGATGGCCTAGCTCTCTAATAGAACACCAGGCTCTGCACTGAGAGCTAGTGACAAGGAAGAGCCAAGAAGGCATTAATGGTTCCTCTTTACATCATTCAGGTTGGGCTGTGTGCCATGCCTCCATAGTGTCTTGAAATGGCATCAACCTCTATAGTACATAACTAAGTCACACAGGAAGGACACATAGATACATAGATTCACATGGTTTCAGGGAGCCCTATACATGACTCCAGCTGACAATATATGTTTTCATTCATTGCTTTTTATCACTGAGCTCTGAGATATAGATAGGCATGCCAAGAAGAATGAACTTTCCACAACTTAAAAAATAAGTTTTTGTGCCTTACCCTGTTAAAGGGTATGCTCAGTAGCAATATTTTAAGAACCACAAGTGTTAGAGCCACCGAATCTTGAATTTGTTGAGATACTATGTGTTCTATAGTTTTTTTTTTAACTTCTAACAGTCTCTGAAAAGGTCATCTTTTCCTGACTCTAGAGTCAAAGAGAATGAAGCATTTCTTCCAGATTTGATTTATGGCAACTTCTTTTAATAAGAGGTGAAGTCTGTGAGGTTTCAACTTGACTTTCATAGTAATTCAGAAATTATTTTTAAAGAGCACACATTTTATTGCCATGTAGAGATTTGCACATTTGCCATTAGGTGTAGGATGAAAGAAAATGAGAATCAGTCCTGTTATCTCACTCTGGTATCTCCCACAATGCTTGCTTTCATGAGTTAGACTCAGAGTTATTCACTGCACCCCATTAGTAGTATTCAGCAGAGAAACAGTCACTGTACTATTCAGTTCATCATTGATACAAACTTGGCTTTAGTTACAGAGAAGAAGATCCCCACTTAGGTATATGAAGGGTCTGTGTCAGTCACCTAAGAAACTCAAGTGTTAAGCACAGCTTGAGGGAAACCTCCACCATGGTGCTTAGGATCTGCAAGTCCTTAGAGGTGTTGCTATGCCAAGTTCAAGTCCATAAAACTCACACCACTTTCCACCTGTTTGAGTCCATTCACCTTTAGTTTTCAGCCATGCCTAAAGACCTCAGGAAGAGGTATTTTTAACTCCACCTTAGCCAAGACGCTGATTTGGCTGGCTGGCAACCATTTCTATAACTCTTTCTGCCTCCACAATTTATCTGACAGGAAATCCTACCATGCTACCTTGCTTTACCGTGTAATTGTGTCCTATTCATGCATGAACCTCCTCAGAGAGTCTGAGGGCCTGTCACGTGTGAAGTCAGACCTCAGCTTATGTTGGTGGTTTTCCCCTCCTTCCTTTCACTCCCTCCCACAGTGCTTTACCCTGTGTACATTTTGAGTAAATTGCTTTACTGAATAGGACTATCATCCTTTATAGGAAAAAATGCTTTAAGACAAATTGGTTCTGTGACTCTTTATAAGTTTAAATTTTACCCCCATAGTAGGCAAATTTTTCAAAAAAGATCCCAACTGTAATAAACATTTCTCCCAAAAATGGATTAAAAACCAAATCTGAATGGACAATACTGTCTTATCAATGGACCGTGGAAAGTATAGTAGAGACACTTGTGAAATTAGCACATTTGGGAATAATGTATTGTTTTAGAATTGTACTAATTCACTTCCCACTTCTAATAATTTAGTGTTTAAATCTCTCTCATTGAAAAAGGGTTAATAAAATGTTAATAAATAAAGACTAATTTTGAAAGAGCTTTGCTGACTCAATTCTATGTAAGAAGAGCATGTAAGAAAAGGGAATAATACAATATTTTATGAAATACCCTCTGAGACTCTTCTTTGTCAAAGAAACAATTTGTAAATTGTCCTCACATTATAAACTCTTTTTCTTCATGGTCTGACATGTGAGTGCCAAGCTTAGTAATTCGCAGCATGGAAAGACAAGTGTTGTAGCTGGATAGTCATAGTGACACGAAGGTTCTGCTGGTTTGGAAAGCAAGTGTTTCACATTTTTGTCCCACAATTAAGCCAATGTTTTGCCCCAGGGACAAGAATATTTTCTCAATTATAAGAAGGAGCAAGAGAGTATGTCCATCCCATGTTCCTGAGAAGTCCTGGCTCAAGCCAATAAGGCTTGTCCTTGTCTACAAGGATGGAGATCAATTTCAGTCTGTGGTCACACAGACTCTGGCAGCCAGAGACTAATAGGATCTCATAACAGTAAACCTGCTGCTATCCAAGACAGAGCCCCAAGTTGCTAGTAGCCTCTCAGGCTTAAAAAAGTAAGTTCACGGAGAGAGATCCAAGATGGCCGATTAGCAACAGCTCAGGAATGTAGCTCCCAGTGAAAGCGCAGAGAACGAGTGGACGCCGCACTTTCCGATGAATTTTTGTTGCCCACAGACCGGGAGATTCCTGGCAGAGGAGCCACATGGGT